>PVJA010004505.1:0-85627 GCA_004027025.1 Myocastor coypus
AAAAAAAAAAAAAAAAAAAAAAAAAAAAAAAAAAAAAAAAAAAAAAAAAAAAAAAAAAAAAAAAAAAAAAAGGCAAACATTAGGTACTGTAGTTCCATGTAGAACACCTGAAAAATTTGTGATGAGTTGTGAACGCTGAACGCCTTGCTCAGCCACTGTGGTACTGCCAGGAGATGTAACTTCTATTGATTCTCTCTTATGCCTGCTTTGCTCCCTTTTTGCAGCTTTTCTTAGATGGACCATGTTTCTGGCTTTTCCAAACTTATGGGTTCTCCACTGAACTTTAGGCTTCTCACTCACAACTTCACACACTGTCCTCTCAGAGTCACATTGTCTGGACTCTCAGACATTCTGAAATCTAGTGGAAGCCTTAGTAATCTCAGAATGCTTGCATTCTGCATACATCTAAAGCCAATGCTGCACCGATGATTTCAAGGTCTTCTGCTAAATGAAGCAGTAGCCAGTCTTTTTTTCTCTGTTGGCTGTGGGAGTTGAGTACCTGATTCATGGATCACTCTGAATCTACTTGAGGAACAAATTATCTATGCCACTGCCATTCTGGAACCTTGTGTGGCTGATGCCTCCATTCCGGAACATGTGTTCTGTGGCTTTCTCCTCAAAATAAAGTCTGTCACCCTTGCAGTTCTAAGGCTGCATAGGGCACAGAGCTGTCACCTCCTATGAGGCCCTCAGGCCCTCCTTTCCATTCTCTTTTCCTTCTCAGCAGTGGAGAGCCTCTCTGCTCTATCTTTGTGCCCACAGCTTTATTAAAATTTCCTTTCTGGCAAAACTAACATTTTAAATCATCTATCTGGTCTTTTTAGTCTTGATTTCAACATAAATCTAAACGCTCCCAATAATAGCCATGCCACTTTCCTGACATTTGCCTGCCTCAAAATTTCTTCTGCTAGATTAATCATCCCACTGAGCTTAATTTTAGTCTCAGGCAAAGTCTCTGGACATGAGGAAAATGCAAACAAACTTTCTGTCGAGCCAAATACACATCATCTGGAGTCCAACAACCAGCGCAGTAGAAATCTGGGAAACTGGTCTCCTGAGCTTTGACCAGAGCTGCTCATACAGAGAAGCCAAAGATGTTCCAGTTCTTCTATTGTATGCAACATCTTTGAATCCTTCCTACCTTTTCCCATAAGCCATTCCCTAAAGCTTGTAATCCACGTGGTAAGGTTGAATCACAGCAACAACTACACTTCTTGGTACCATATTCTGTCTTAGTTTTTTCTCCTTGCTGGGACAAAATATCCAACATTCAGAATTAAGGTAGGGAAGATTATGCTGCTCATTTAGTGGAAATTTCAGTCCATCCTCAGCTGGCTCCAAGGCAGGGTGGCACAAGGCACAGTGTGGCTGTTCGTGGTAGAAAAAGCAAAGAGCAAAAAGCTGTCTGTGGCAGCGAGTAAACCTTTCTCTCTTCCTTATATGATAATGCAGATTACCCACCCAGTGCATGTATAACCCCCACAGCCATAATCTTAACATTGGATCATAAAGCAGAAGTTGCCCATGACTATATGAGGGTTTCAGAAGACAACCACACACAGATTTATTTTTCAGTTGAATATTGACTTATATTTTAAATAAAATCTTAGTAGACTTTCAGTATTAAACAATAAATTGTCTCATGATTTCCATGCTTCAGTAAAAATTTCATTTAAAACTAAAATTAAATTCTCCTTTCAGATCTGAAGGCTGAAGCAAACAGGAATGCCGTATTCATTTTTGTTCTACAGTCAAGGCCTTCTTCTAAGTTCTTTTTCTGTTCAGAGAGGTAAACTTTTATAGTGACAAAACAGAAACTTTGTTTCTGTTTGGCTATTTCTAAGTGAAAGATCAATATCACTTCCTAGGGGATATCAGGACCCCTTACAATATGGTTTCTATCTATAGTTAACATGATTTCCTTAACTTTATTCACAGCCATATACAATATAGGTATGCAGGTAGCAGGAAAGGCTCTCTGCTTTTTTCAAAACCTAAAGCGTTCATGTCAAACTACCTGGATAACTTCAATGTAAGTGCAAATGAACTGAGCTTGTCAATTGCATTTATAGAATCCTATCATAGCAAAATCCATTTTATTATTTCTTTGACCAGCTAAAGAGGATGTTGATATGCCAGGGAGCTGTAGTGTTTTTAAATCATCATAGAATGGCATCTATCACATAGGCAAGCCATGTGACAGTCAACTTTTAACTAAATTTATTGGAAAAAATACAGACACCAGAATGTTCTGTAAATAATCAAAGAGAAATATCTGCACAGATGAAATAAGGCTAAAGTAAACCAAGAGTAAAGGTGACTTTAGACTCACCTTAGCAAGACTTAATATATAATATGGCGCAGCCAATCAAAGAAACATATTGTTCTATAAGAAATGCAGCAGTCTTGAGGGGAAAAAATAAAAGTCTAAAGAAATTTCATCACTTGTTAAAAATACTACAAAAATATTTAGGCATTCAATGGTATCATGCACATGTTTCTATTCTCTAATAAAAGATAAAAGTATCTTTGCCAAGAAAGAATGTTTTATAAAGCAGGAGATAAAAGTCAATAACATCAATAAGAAACTGATATTTGTGGGTAGAACTAGAAAACTGGTCCAACACAGCTTATTTCAACTCTCAGTGAAGAGTAAAGAAAGAAGTTCAGTGAATTCAGGTTGCAGGCCCAGACCTGCAGATCTAGACTATAGGCTAGCACATATATACACAAAACACATAAACTCCCCAGTGGACGCAATATCTGCACTTTCCTTGAGAACCCAGATTTCACCTACACTCCCATGATTCCAAAGTGTCTACCTTCTACAGTTAAATGGTTGAAATAGATTAAAATGTATTCTGCAAACCTTATTGTAACTACAACAAAAAAGAAAACTTATAATACACATGGAAAGGTAGAGAAACAAGTCAAAGTATAACAATAAAAGGATCACACACAAATTGGAAAAAAATATCTTAATCAACAGTAACTCAAAGGACTTCTATCTAGAATATATAAAGCACTAAAAAATCAGGACACCAAAATTCAAAAGCCCAATCCTAAAATGGTTTTTGAGATGATACATACTTTCCAGAGCAAGAAATATAAATAGTAAATAAATGCATGAAGAAATGTTCAACAGCACTGATAATTCAAGAAATGCAAATTAAAATAACACTAGAGTTCCATCTAACCCCAGAAAAAATTTGTCATAGCTAATTAATTATCAAGAAATCAATTAATTAGAAATGCTAGAGAGGCCGTGGGAAACAAGGAACCCTTCTCCACTCTTGGTGGGAGTGTATACTAGTACAACCTCTAGGGAAATCAGTGTGGAGCTTCTTAAAATATAGAATCAGAAATCCAATTTGATGGCCAGCCAAATAGCTCAGCAGACTAAAGTGCCTGCAAGCAGGCTCGGGGATGAGGGGTCATCTCCCAGGCCTGCCGTGCTGGCCCTACTCCTGGGGTGCACTGAGACAGCAATTGAGTCTGGGTATGGTGGCACAGGACTGGAATCCCTCCTCTTGGGAGGCTGTAAACAGGTCAATCACTAAGAGTCCAGTCTA
This sequence comes from Myocastor coypus, assembly GCA_004027025.1. Classification (NCBI taxonomy): domain Eukaryota; kingdom Metazoa; phylum Chordata; class Mammalia; order Rodentia; family Myocastoridae; genus Myocastor; species Myocastor coypus. The sequence continues at coordinate 3,573 of PVJA010004505.1, forward strand.
GTCTATAATATTCTTTTAAAATATAATATTCTAATATTATAAAATATAATATAATATTATATAATATATAATATTATATATATAATATATAATATTATATATATATAATATAGCTAGAGATATTTGCCTTTTCTTTTTTTTTTTTTTTTTTTTTTTTTTTTTTTTTTTTTTTTTTTTTTTGTGGGACCAGGGTTCGAACTCACGACCTTGCACTTGCCCAGCAGACACTTGTGCCTCGGAGCTATCTCCCCAGCCCCTGCCTTTTCTTGTAATGTATTTTTCTGGCTTTAGTGTAAGCATAACTCTGGCTTCATACATTTCGTTTAAAAATGTACCTTTCTCTTGAATCTTTTGAAAGACTTTACAGAGGGTTTATATTTGATCTTTTAAAAACTAGTTTATAATATACCCTTTATATAAATAATCATTACTAACAATTCCTCAAAAGAACTGTTCAATTATTTAATTAATTCACTGACTTTGTCAGATACAAAACAACACAAATCTGTTACATTTCTGTACACTAAGAACAAATTTACACAGAAGCAATTGAAGAAAGGATACTGTTTAATAGTAAGAATCAGTAAAACATAATAGTACTAAACTATGGAATATTTATAAAGGACATAGAAGGCAAAAATAAATGGAAACATATTTTGTTCTTATGAATTGGTCTAATGTCCAAACTATACAAAGAACTTTTCAGATTCAATGTATTATCTATCAAGTTTCAATAACAGAAAAAAAAATCCCAACTATATAAAATGCAAAGAGATAAAAGGCATGAACAGAGGTACAAATGTAATATGACTTAATTTTCAAATACTCTATGAAGCTATAGTATTAAAAGGAGTATGATATTGGCATTGGAGATACACTAAGACCAGTTGAACACAACTGAGAACCTGGAAAAAAGTCAAATCATTTTTTTTTGTTTGTGGGACTCTGGGGTTCAAATTCATGAACTTGCACTTCTCAGGCAGGCTCTTGTGCCTCGGAACAATAGAGTAACACTTGAAGTAAGCTTGATTTATTTATTTATTTATTTATTTATGGCTGGCTCAGCCTGCCCTGGGGGTGGGGCTGGTGCAGCATGTGGTGCAAGGGATCCAACCACAGTCCCTATGGACTAACCTTGCCTAAGCAAGTGCTTTAAACTGCTGATCCATCTTGCCAGCTAATCTACTGAAATTAACTAATCATCAACAAAGTTGCTAAGCACATAAAATCAATTGTAAAAGGAAAATATCTTCAGTAAATAATATTTTGAGAAGTGGTACCCTGAGGCAAAGTTTGAACATTTACTTATTTTTTTCTTAACAGAATATATATATATATATATATATATATATGCATATATATATATACATATATATGTATTACTAGAGTACAAGAAGAACTCAGACAACCTAACTTCAAGAAAATAATCTAACTGCTAGAAAGCACCGTAAAGTGACAAAGGACCTATGAACAAATTTCTCAAAGCTAAATATACAAATGACAAATATGACAAATATTCAACATATATTCAGCATCACTAATCATCATGGAGTAAAAATCAAACCCGTATTGATGCATCACCAGGCAACTTTCATAACAGAAATTATGAAAAATTCTGCATTGTTGCTAAGAAATATGATATAGTTATATATATATATATATATATATATATAGCTAGTATAGATATTGTGGAGAATCATCTGGACATTCTCAAAAATTAAAACAGAACTGTCACATGATTCTTTTTTTTTTTTTTTGTCACATGATTCTGCAATCTCACTTTGGGTATACAACCAAAAAAAAAATCCAAGATATTAATCAGAGAAATATCTTTACTTGCAAGTTTAGTTGATGCATCTGTGTCGTTTTGTACATCAAGATTAATGCATGCATGCAATAAATTCAGTATCTTTTAGGTGGGGAATGAAAATTCCGCCCCAAAATCAAGATGCTAAAAAGGCTACCTGCAAGTAAACTAGTAATTGTTCTCAGCTATTTTAATAGATAACCTTTAGCTTCTTTAAATAATGTAGTGACTTGAATTCACAATTTTTCTTAATGCCATTTAGATCCATGTATTATTAACACAACTGCTTTCTGAAATGTGTTATTAATTTTAATGAGAAACAAATAACGAGACAATTTCAAAACAGGTTAATAGGACAATTGCATATTGTTGTCTTCTTAATAGTTGTTCAGAGTACAAGATACAGATATGATATCTTGTCTAAACACCATTAGTACAAATATTTCTTCTCATTGAACTAACAGAAAGTAGTTATCTACGTAGTCCAACAGTTCATAATTGTAGCGAGTTATCAACAGAGTTGCCAATGACAGAAGTTGTTTACTTGAGCCTTTTACAGTTCAACATGTTAATGTGGCTTTAATTTTTATACTTCATGGTTAGACTTTCTACTGGATGGTTAAGACCAAGGTAAAGCAAGACTTATATAACAAAAAATGTAACTTTTGTATCTGATGAGGTCAGTCAAATCCCCTCAGGATTTACCTTGAAATCTTGAATACTGTGCCTAAGGAGAGTCACCTAGAGAGAAAACATTCTCTCAAGCTTTCACAGAGAGGTACTTGGTAAACAATGCCCCTGACTCATCCAGATGGTTGACGATGACAAAAGAAATACAAAACGCTGTATCTGGTAGTATGTTTTTCTCTTTTCTCTCTTTTTTGTTTTACACATTGAGGATTATGATTCGAGGAGAAGCAGAAAGGTATTTTCTTTGTAGATTTTATTTAAAGACCAATAGCTTGGCTAACTTTGACTGGTTGCACTAGATAGACTATTGGGTTTTTTATGCATTTGTGATTCCACTTCAAAATGTTGATGACATTTAAAAATAAATTTTAATATTAATTTTGTTCCTTAGGCTTGTTCTTTTTCTTTGCTATCTTTTTTTAATCTGTAGGTATTGTTCTTCTTAGCCTTAAAATAAAAGGCGCAGTGCTCAAGAGAGTATGTCAACTTCTTCTTCACCCAACCCAAGCTGTTGTTTCTATGGAATGCTTCAAAATATGGATCATACTTTCTAGCTTTCCAAAGTCTTTAAAATTCTAATACAGGCTGGGCGTGGTGGCTCACGCCTGTAATCCCAGCACTCGGGAGGCTGAGGCAGGAGGATCGGTGCGAGTTCGAGACCAGCCTGGGCTACAAAAGTGAGCTCAGGACCAGCCTCAACTGCATAGTGAGACCCTGTCTCAAAAAGACAAAAAAAAAAAAAAATTCTAATACAATAGCTGACTTTTCTTATTCTATCACCTCTATTGTCCCCACCTTATAGTCTAGGATTGTACTTGCTAATTTTCCCCCAGCTTCTAACATTGTCCTGAAAGAAAGCCCTGGTGTATGTTTTTCAAATGCATGAGTTCATGTTTGGAGCCTCAGAACCCAATCGCTAGCTTCTCACATTAAATCATGTTTCAGCTGGGCAAAACTAACAGTTGCAGATGGCAAATTATACTTGGATTTCTCTGCACATTGAATATGGGCTACTGGAGGCTGCTCCTCTGCTTAGGTTTTGCTTCCTTCTGTTGTATCCTACATTCTTTTGTCCACATACTGGTTGTGCAACAACTTACATTTCAGGTTCACAAATAACTGTCTTGCCATTTAATTTGGTGTATGTGGTGGCTGTAGGTTTTGGTTTTTCTTTCAAGCATCTTTTATCTATGTCCTTTGATATAAAAATTTTGGAAATTTAAATATTAAGCAAATACTTTAATGCTGCCATAGAATTGAAAAAGCTCAGATAATTATAAGTATATTAATTATTTTATAAAATATAAAAACAGAGGAAACAATAAGTTTCTTTCAGGATGACTCTGATACTTTGGAAAACATTTTCTTTAGCAATAAAAGTACAAAGAACAGTCCAATCTCACATAAATGACAAAAAAATATTGTTTAAAGACGCTGTAGATCTCAGGCTAGGGAAATAACTCTGTAGAAGCAGCACTCACCTGGCCAGTGCAGGGTCTTGAGCTCAATCCCTGGTACTGGGAAAAAATGCTGTAGATCTCATTGAAGAGTTTAACATAAGTAAAATGATAAAAGCTACATTCTAAAAGTGAAAGATCAAATTTTAAAAAATCATCTCAGTGATGAAAAGGCAATTGAAAATACTGTATTCAGAATTCAATCTTGAATAAAAGAGCTCCAGAGAATACATTTTAAAGGGAACGTCTTTAGCTTGATAAAGAGTATTTAAAAAATAAAATGTTAATCATATCCTTCAAAAACAATTTCATCAAAGTCAAGAACAAAGAGGGCGTCTACAAGAGCAAACTCTTTCCTGTAGGTTTTTGGTTGTCTACAGAATATTCAAACCTAAAAAGGCACATTTAATGAAGAGGTAACAAAAGAGAAATCAAAAAGTCTAAAAAGCTGAAAAGTACTCAACTCTACAAATTCTCAAAGAACAATAAATTATTATTCCAACTGACATCATTTATATCCAATAAGTTGGCAAGTGTAAAAAAAAAAAAAAAAAAAAAGACAGTGTAAGTTTTGGCAGCAATGTGGAAAAAAAGGACTATACCATTTTAGAAAAATGTTGAAATTATTTATGCACATACATATGCACACATGTCTCACAAATTATGAAGAAAAGATCACAAATTATAAGGTTAAGTATGGTGTGTGATTCCAGCTCTGTAAGTAGAAGCTTATATACCAAGCAATAATAAATCGTGTAGCTATTCAACAAAATGTACATAGAAATTAGAACTTTTTAATTCATTGTTACAGTTGCTAATAAGAAGATAGTAAAAAATAAGAACATTTTTTTTTCTTTGCTTGACTCAGGTTGCCTTAATCGAGGGTCTGAGGCTCAACCATGGTGCCCTGTGCCTGACTGGGATCCCCCGCACAGGCACTCAAATCACTGAGCTAAGCCGCAAGACCCTAAATTTGAGAAGGATTTTTGTTGTTGTTGTTGATGATGACGATGATGATGATAGGAAAAAATAAGATTAATTAAGACAACATAGAGACCTCAACTATTTCTGTGACGTTTTAATGGTTAGATGACTAGAACTATGGCAATAAAAATGTACAGGAAGGTCCATGCATAGGAAGAATTGCTTGCTATAATTTTCTTTATTTTGTTCTGCATAGTTTGAAATATTGCACAGTATATTATTATATTGTAACAAAAAATATTTGTATAAATGGTTTGTTATCTTGACTGGAAAAGAAAAAAGAAAGAAAAAACGAGTTTGTCTTCCAGAAAATGGCGCTTGTAAACATTTGCCCTGACAGATTGCTATTTTGGAGAAATCCTACTGGGATAAAACTAGGATGCCAAAAAAAGCACTAGCAGATGTATCTGCAGCTGGAGCTAGACACCCACACATGTGGCAAAGCCACAATCGGCAGCGAGGAAGGACCTCAGAGTCTGCATTGGCTCTCTCGTTTGTTTATTTAATTTTTTTTCTACTTCGTTAACAAGATAGAGGAGTCCAATGTTCCCTTCCATTGTAGATGCTGCACAAGAAAAACATGGGGGTAATAGGAGGACAAATTTCCTGTGGGATACTGCTTCAACTCATTGTATTTCTAAACAAAAACGTATATTACTTGACACAGAGGTTTCTAAGAAATAATAATTTATAAATCTTAAATAGAGACCATCAGAAACAGCTTTTGCTTTAAGCAAACTGTGTAGATATTCAACAACTGAGCAAATAGTAGAAGTTTTTGAAATGCATTAAAGAATACTACTGTGTGTAGCCAAAATGACATAGGCGGAGATGTATGATTTGCAAAAGAAAGTAAGAGAAAAAACACACAGTCATGAAATTTTAAGGACAAATTAAATGCTATGAGGCCTAGACTATTTTAAGTTTAACTGTATCCATCTCATAATTATATACATTTATTTTATACTTCACATTGTTCAAACAATTGAAAACTTATGCACCTTAGTCATGCTTCTAATTTAATGTAAGATTTAAGTTAAACAATTGTGCACACATAAAAATACAAAAAAAAAAAAAAAAATACGGGGCCCGGCGGGATGGCTCAGTGGTCTAAAGTGCCTGCTTGGGAAAGCTTGGGCAGCTTCAGGGACCACGGTTCGATCCCCGGCACCACATGCTGCGCCAGCCCTGCCCTTGGGGCAGGCTGAGCCGGCCATAAAAATGAATGAATAAACAAATAAAGGTTCTGAAACAAGAAAAAAATAAATAAATAAAATTAAAAAAAAATACAAAAAATGTCGATACACCATTTTTGAAATTCAATGAATCTCCAAGATAAAATGGTTAAAAATAAGTGAGTTATTGGTAAACTTTATATCTGCTGGTCATTAGATTTGTTTGTTCAGTGGATGTTAGATAGTTGTCATTTTCGCTCAGGTAATCTACCATTTTAAAAAGCCATTTATTCACATTAACATTACAAATATAATTATGAGTGACACTAATATAAAGTATGTAAGAAGTGTAAAGAAGAGTTGACCAAATTTTACAAAAAGACCAAACTGAAACAAGGCAAAAAGCAGAGCAGCGTTCAATACAGACAGTGTAAGAGCTGCTGTATTATATTGAGTCCTGTTGTCTTTAATCACTACTCTGTAGGGGAAAAACAAGAAGACTGACATAAATATTCTAGTATGAAAGAGAAATTTGTCTTGGCATACGGAAGCTAGCAGTACTTGCACATTAACTGAGCACTTTGAGATAACCATGTATTAAAGCAAAACGGATGTGGCTGATTTGGAAAACGGAGAGTGAAGGCTCCGAGACGAGTGTTGGAGTCACCACAGCAGCTGGAAAAGTCTGCTAATATTCTGCTGCTGTGAATAAGAGTCCAAAGAATGCAGGTAAATCTGATAGATCGAAGTAGAAGCATAAAAATATATTTATAAATTTGGTGATAACTATCTGAGCTGGAGGAAAGATAGATTACAAATTTGCAGAAATCGTAATCTAACAATTGGTACTATGAAGATAACAATTTTGCATAGTTTTGTAAATATTTGGCACATTTTTGTCTGCTTATGTATTATTCTACTTTTTAAACATGCTGAAAAATATAGATGACTTGGAAAAAATTATCAAAATGTTGATTAGCCGGAGGTAACTCTCCACAAGTAGCAGAAAATATAAGCTAATTCTATCCTACTCTAATAAAATGGGTAGAGTTTTGTAGTACATGCTGTAGATTACATATTTTCAATCTCCCATAACTTTCACTCTCCAGTCTCTCCACCCAAAGCTGAAACTCAACTGTCAAATAGGACAGGAGCTTAATTTTCACATGGGTAGTAGGTTTGTCTCAGCATGCGATAAATAAACAGAAAGTGAATTGCAGATGATGCCTAATAAGAAAAATTAATAAGCAAATCATTGTTGCTCTCCTGAGATATTTTGAAGATATTCTCTATAAAGGGCATGTCTAATAAGAAATGACCATACTGTTATTCTGTGTCAAATTTCATGCACTTAGCACATTCATAATGCATGAAATCCACTAGTGCATCTCCAACTAAACCTTATGGTGTAAATAAAGATGCCTAAGGGATCATTTGCATATATGAAATTCATAGTAGAAAAAATTTAACGTAGCACTTGTTATGAACTATAAAATGTGGATAGTCAAAGACAAACTACACATTTTTTAAAGTCTTTTTTTTTTTTGACAGAGGGTCTCCTTACTCAGTTAGGACTCACAGTCATCCTCCTTTCCTTGCTTCTCCAGTCCTGGGGTATAATACAATACAATACAATGCAATACAATACAATACAATACAATACAATACAATACAATACAATACAATACAAAGCATAGTATAACCAGCCCAATATGCATTACCAGGAATAAAACTTGGGACTTCCTGGTTGCCAAGCAGGTGCTTAGACTGCCAATTATCTCCTGAGCCCTAAATTACATCTTTTATTTTAAAAAATGTGATATCTCTAAAGCCTGAAACCATAAAAATATGAAAAAATAGCTTCAGGAATTATAACAAACATGAGTACTTAACTTGCTGTAATTAAGCTTATACACAAAAAGAATCACAAAGTTGGATACATTTTAGAATTTTGCATCTGTAAGAAAGTAAAGTAAGTTTGTTTAGAATCAAGAGTTTGTCTCTTGTTGTTTACATTTTCGACTGTCTATTTCATGAGCTGGTCTGCTTTTCACCTTGGATAGGATGCACTTTTAAAGCTGAAACATTAAATCAAGTGAAAAGTATGGGAAGAGAATGTGTACCTAAGAGAGTAAGTTCTCCAAGGAAACAATAGAAGGTGAAATAAACTGATCAGAAAAAAGTTTAACATTAGAAAGAGAAAGATCTTATTAAATAGTGATTACTTTTCAGTGGAAATTAAAGCGATTGCAATGATAAATGAACCACAACGAGTGGTTTCAGTAAGAATCACTGAACATAGGACTTTGTTCTTAGCACTACTGGCAAATCAGAAGGCAGGATCAAGTGGTTTTTGATGATGTTAGAGTAATTTCAGTTATAATTTAAAATCATTTGGAAAAATTAAACTGGTAGGAACCAGGGAAGTTGTAATCATTCATAAAAGACCATCACTTAATAATTTAAGTGGGTATATGTGAAAGAAGATAGTTCCAAAATATAAATGTCTTAATGAAAGCAGCCTAAAAATGCCTTAAAAGGGACAATGGCACATTCCTTGTTACTTTTGTCTCACATCTCATAAAATCAGGGCCTACAGCAGGGCTTCTTCATATATATATATATACCTTGTTTAATTTCAGAAGAGAATTATCTGCTTTCAGATGTCTGGTACAAAAAAAAATACCCTAAAATTATAATAATATGCAAATTTACAATTCCTACAACATGGTTAAAAATTAGTAGTGGATGAGGATACGTTTATTTTTTTTTTCATGTTTTAACTGCTGAATTTATACCAGTTATGAAATCTACTGCCTCATGCATGAGCAAATATTCGCATAATTTGTAAAACACAAACCTTTAAGCATAGTGTCAAAGTATTTTTCATGAAGCTATACCTCACTACTGGCTCTCATTTATATTAAAATCATTAAGATGTACTGTGTATGTACTAATTCTCCAAGATGAACATTATTATTGCCTTTAACAATCACGCTAATAAAAATTTACAGTGACCTTGCAACTCTCTCTTGAAGCCACCAGATGTCACTCTTTTAGATAGGATATCTTCACTATTATTAAAAGAAAGGGTAGTAACAAATTACTGAACATTGCAGTAAAATTCTTTTCTCACCGAATCATGGCAAGGATGGTTATGTTAAAATATCTCCAAGGATCTCTGTATTATATATATATATATATATATATATATATATATATATATATATATAATTGTTCAAAGCAAATATTTAGAAATATTTGCTTTTTTTTAGTATGTGACATTTGTAAGTTTTTAAACTATCCAGTTATTTCAATTTCTTATGGTAAGACATATCAAACTCATAAATTAGCCCTTTTTAATTCACACTAATTAGGTATTATTCAAGAAGTATTGAATATGGAGCTGGAACATGAAATATGTGACCCAGTGTTTGTGTGTGTGTATGTGTGTGTGTGTGCCTTAAAATACTGATGATCAATAATGGTTAGAACATTGTAAATGATTATTACAAATTTAACATATTACAGTACTAGTGCTGACACACAATGTGCAAGATCACCTAGTGAAGTCCACTCTGAAACATGGTAAAATTAAAAGAGGGCTGCCTGGCAAGTGCAAGTCCTGAGTTCAGTTGAAAGCCCTGTCTCCATGAATTGGATGGTCTCTGCCCTGTGACACTCAGCCTCGGAACCAGCCAAAAATGGACTCAAACCTCCAGTAACTGTGAGCTAAATAAATCTTTCTTTCCTTCATTTTGGGTACAGGGTATTTGTTTCGGCAGTGAGAGAAGAGTAACTGAGACAACTGTTTTGCATTTATCAACAGACTTCTAGCTGTAATTCAGTCTTCGACCATAGATTCAGTATATGCTTGGGGTTCTCAAGAGTATGGAGAAAAATGAAGGGCATATGCCGACTATGGAACAAATTTGCGGCCAGATAATTAAAACTAATATGCTAATATTTCTGTCCTTGGGATCGTTTCCGTCATCTCCTATACAGAGGTAAATTTTAAACCTTTTGGATTTACATTTTGATTCTCTAGTAATTTTCCTTAATTCTAAAAATACATGAAAAGTGAGATTAACATCTTTCTAAGACTGTGCTATTTCCTTATGTGTGTAGTTAGGAGAAAATGAGAAGAAGGCAGATAAACACAAATTTTTGTGATCAGATATCAGTCCTGCCATTTGAAAAAAAGATTCTTCATTTTAGGTTTTTCTTTTCCTCCTAGATTTTTTTCTACATGTTGAAATATTCATTCTTTTCCATAAAAGTATCTTACATTTGCCACTCAGTTGACTTTTAGTTGGCTATATGCCTTTAAATGTTTGGGAACTTGAAGTCTTTGTGGTAGGCAGCTTTCCACTATAACAAGCAAAGGATGATGACACGCAGCTGTAGTCCCAAACTGAGGCAATACAACATTTGAGTCCTTGAATGAAGATAAGCTTGGATAACATGGTGAGATTCTATCTTAAAAATGGAAAATGAAACAAAGGAACAGAAGGAGATGGATGGGAAGTAATGGGAAAAAGAGAGGAGAGAAAGAAGAGAAGAGAAGAGAAGAGAAGAGAAGAGAAGAGAAGAGAAGAGAAGAGAAGAGAAGAGAAGAGAAGAGAAGAGAAGAAAGGACAGGAGATGACAGGAGAGGAGAGAAGAGGCCAAGGGAACGGAGAGGGAAAGGGAAGAGGAGGGGAGGGAGAAAAGAGAAAATGTAAAGGTTTAACATGGCTGTGGCTTCAAAGGTACAGTCACTGATCATGTGGGCCTGTGGAGAGGCAGCTTCTCAGGGCTGGAGCCTGTGGCAGACCTTTGGGGAACCTTTAGATAGAAGCTAATAGTAATTCTTTCATCATTTTTACGCTCTTTAAACCCTCAGTTTGGAGTAATGCAGTTCTTTCTAAACTCCACGGACTTCATATAGATCAACTTACATTTACATTCATATAAATCTCTATATTTGTCAATTATTTCTTAAAATATCTTCTCTCAAAGTTTGACATAAGTTCATAAACCTGGGGGTACCTTTGACATTCAACCTAAAAATTTCCTTGACTACATTTTGCCATTGTCTGATTGAAAAAAAAAAAAAAACTGATTAAAGTGTTGCCAATTTGGTCACTACTAAGTACATAAAAAGAGGATTTGCAATCTAGCCTGTCAAACCATTTTTCTCATATTCCTCCCCAGTAGCTTTGCAAGGTCAGGGTGTCAGTAACATTTCTGATATTAAATATTCTTGCTTCTCTGAACAACTGGTAACATGGTTATTGCTATATGTTTGTGATTTGATTACAGCAGCAATAAAATCTTGGTATAAATTTACAGGTCAGCTACTGTAATACATACAAAATAAATAAAAGAAGAAGAAAGCAGCAGCAGAAGAAAAAGAAGAAGAAGAAGAAGAAGAAGAAGAAGAAGAAGAAGAAGAAGAAGAAGAAGAAGAAGAAGAAGAAGAAGAAGAAGAAGAAGAAGAAGAAGAAAGAGGAGGAAGAGGACAAGGAGGAGGAGGAGCAGGAGCAGGAGAAAAACAAGAAAAGTGGCAAATAAACAAACTAAACTGTATCACCTACTATCTTAGGGAGTCAGAAATTTGAACAGATCTTACTGCAGGAGGCTTATGTCTTTATCTCCTTTGGAATTAGAGATCATCAGTTGAAAGCCTGAATCATCACTGTTGAACTATATATGCAGCTACTTTCTCTTAACTCAATGAGAAGAAAGATTTGTACTAATAGTATTTAGAAAAGGTATCATGTCTGCATCTTGTACTCTACACAACTAATATGAAGACAATAACATGCAACATATTAATTATTGTAACTGTCCTACTAACCTGTTTTCAAACTGTCTCATTGTTATTTCTTTCTAATTAAAACAAATAAAATTAAAAAGAAAAAAAAAAAAGAAATCTTAAAAACTCACCTGCATAGTTCATGATATATAACAATTTGAATTTGAACCAAAGTATCAAGGAGTTGGGATTCCTATAAAATTTTGTCTTATCATGTAAATCTTAACATTTGCCTTTCTCACAAGTATGATTTATACTAGTCAGACTCCATCATACACGACAATTCAGAAGATAGAAACTTAGAGAGGAAAATTAAAAAAAATACAAAAAAGAAATAGAAGCTGTAGCTTTTTTATGTTCCAGCCTCACAAGCTATGTTGTATCTTTTCTTGTTTTCTTGAACATGCCATTTAATATGAATAAGTCAGTTTTAAATCTGATTGAATTTTAAAGAGACAGATTAGAATCTAGTTTCTGTGATAGGAGTCTCATTAAAATTTGTCAACATGTTTTAAAAGCATTGCACATAAACATGCTATGAAATAATTAGAATCATTAACAATGCTTTGAGAACATTAAGGCATCTTGGACAAAGTAAAAACACAGGACTTAGAGCTAATGATAAGCTGACCCACTTAATGATAAATACAATTCAATAAAATTATGAGGCCTTGTAAAAGACAAGGGAGACAATATGTCTATTCTTTTTCTAGAGACAAGATAAAGACAGAAATATGCATACATATCATATCAGGAATTTAGTAATTAAGTTAGAGATAATGACAGCTTCCAGTATATATTCCTCCTCCTCCTGCTAATAATTTACCTGTATGAATAAAAATATAATTACATGGATGATATAGTTTTAACAAGATATCTAAAAAATAAACTCGCACCCAGATATAGAGATTGAACTTGTAGGTATCAATGTTAGACTATTAAAACTACCTGAAAGCAAGACTATTTAGAGCAGCAAAATTAGAATAATTATAGAATAATCAGAGGACAATAGCAGAATAGGCAACGATATTCTCAAAGTATTAAGGAAAAAGTAAACATATTCTCAATACCTTTAAAGAAGCTAACATAGTGTCTATTCTATAAAGCCTTGATGAAATATATATTTTTTTTTTTTTGTCTTTTTGAGACAGGGTCTCACTATGCAGTTGAGGCTGGCCTTGAGCTCACTTTTGTAGCCCAGTCTGGTCTCGAACTCGCACTGATCCTCCTGCCTCCGCCTCCCGAGGGCTGGGATTACAGGCGTGCGCCACCACGCCCGGCTTGATGAAATATTTAATGTAGAATATCTTTATAGAAAAAAACAGAGGACACAAAGATTTGGCATGTAGCAAATATAGTACAGTTTCAGTGGAAAATAAACATTAAACAGATCTGTGCCTACTCAGCTTAATGGCCATTTGACTGTACTAAAATATTCCCAGAGAGGAGATGATATCATGCTGCTACCGTATTACCAGTAGGCTAATTCTCTACTCTTTGCAGCTGAATGTGCTATTAGGAGGCGGAGCTTATTTGAAGATGAGTCCTGGAGGTGTGGCTTGCAAGTTGTATCTCTTGCTAGCCTTGTTCCCCTGGTCTTTGCTTCCCAGCAGCCATGAGGTGAGCCACCATGCTTAGCTAAGTGCTTGCTCTAGAAAGCCTCCACTGCAACCCTTGAAACCATGGGCCAAGGGTAAACTCCTGCTCCTTTAAGTCACAAGTGTCAGTTACACCATTCCAGTGACAAAAAAACTGATCAGTACAATATCTGTGAAGAATACATGTGAATTCCCATCAATAAAGACATATTTTAATGCAATTGTGAGCCACCAAGAATGATTTTCAAGCTTAAAATGGTAAAAGATATTGTTAGGCAAGGAGAGTTGAAATGATATGAGAATAGACCTAACATGAAATGAATACCTGGGACTGCACAGGCTATAAGAAAGGTTCTGAGGCTATCTATTGTGTTTCTTCAAGAAAAACACAAAATAAAAGATAAGTTGAATGAAACAGTGATTACAAAAACAGCCACTAACTTGAAAATATGAGAATCTATAGTTCAGACATAAAAGAAAATATAGCAGAATATATATATGATATCATGGTAATAGATGAAAATGCTGTCATTACAGAATACATATATTAAAATGTACAACATTAAGACTGTAAAAAGAAAAGGCAAAATGTTCATTTGTAGTAATAAATCAGTGTGGAAGACCAGCTTATTTTTTAGTGACAATGGTCTGTATTTCCCAAATCTTATTCCTACATCATTTCTAAAATTTCTTCAGTCAATCAAGTAATAAATGAATTTTTATGAGTAATTATTTTGTCCAGAGAAACAAGCTTACTCAAACACACCAACAGAAGGAATGATGAAGGTATTCTGTATGCCTGCTAACCAATATAGTAGCTTCTGGCCACTGTTAGCTATTAAACACTTGAAATATGGCTACTAAGATGGAAAATGGACTTATGATAATATTTAAGTCTAATTAATTTACACTGAAGTAGCCATTGCTTACAGCAACTGTGTTGGATTGTGCACTGTACAAATATGGAGACAATGTGAGAAACGAGGATTAGATCTTAAGGCTACAACCAAAAAATTAAAGGTACCATTTTAATTCCCTTTATAAATTTTGTACAAAACCTAGTTATACAGCTGTTCACTGTGGTGATGAATTGCTTCTTTATATTATTGTATAATAAAAATGTATTTTTTCATTGAGCTAAATTTTAAATATGTTTGATATATAGTATTTGTACTTATTGAAAGGCTTTGTGTTTCTTTTTAATTTTAAAAATTTTAATTTTAAAAATATGTTCATGTTACAAAAACAGCCCTGACCTCATTTATATTGATTTCAGTTTCATTAACTTTTGCTAGGCCCAGGCCTGGTGGTGCATGCCTGTAATCCCAGCACTGGGAAACTTTGAAACAGCAGGATCACTCTGAGTCTGAGCCACATAGTGAGATTCTGCTTAAAATACGAAAAACAAACAACAACAACAAAAACTTTTTGCTCAGTCCTTTATATATATATGACTTACCTTATTCCAAAGCAAACCCATCCTCTTTTTTTCCTATTTTTTCTATGAATCTAATTTAAGCTTTCTTTACAGATAGAGTTTTATCAAGTCACCCACTAAATCTTCATAATTTTCAGGTTTCTGTATTTTCACTTATTTTCTTAATTTATTATTTTTCCTGAAAAATCTGACAGGGCTCTTTGATTATTTGCTTTGCTCTGTGCAAAATTTATCTGAGATATTCTCAGACCTTTCTATGATTTGTGCATCTTGTCAGATATCTACGAAAGCCTGCATAGGAATCATCGCACCTGTTTATACCCCTAGGTATATCATGTCAGTAGAAAGCATCACAGTTCATCATGAAGCACAAACAAAGCACTCAGAGTGACTCACCCTTGACAGTAAATGAACAAGCCCTACCGAATCTGTAAGACACTCACACAATTCTCTTAAATGTCAGGTTGATTATTCTGCCACCAAACTCTCAACTTCTTGTAGAGAGAGTGTCAGATACTTCCTGCATCTCTAATGCTTAGGAATTTAGCTTGTGTAATTAAAAGCTGATGGAGGGCCAGCCAAATAGCTCAGCGGACTAGAATGCTTGGTAGGTAGATTAGGAACCAGGGTTCGGTTCCTGGTGTGTTGTTCCAACTCTGACCCTAGGATACACTAAAACAGAGACTGAGTCCAGGTATAGTGACATCTGCCTGTAATCCTGGCTGAAAACAGGAAGATCACCATGAGTCTGAGCTGCATAGGGAGACTTTGTGCCAAACACATAAAATAGAAAAAAAATGTTTATGAAATGAGTGAGTCATTGGGCTAGAAAATGGTCATTTGAGATAGCTGAGCTTCAAAACTTTTAAATCACTGAACAGCTTTAAAGAATCCCATCAGACTAGTTACCAGTGCACACTCAATGTTCTTTCAGGTGCTGTTCCTACTATCCATGGTGCCCAAATCTGAAGCAGGTTTATTTTTTTGGATAAACACGCTGTATTTGTCTCCTGTGGTAGCTGTTGACATGAAGAAAACTCAGAGCTCTGATCAACCTCTTGAAGTTCATTAAATTGAATTTTCAACTTGTTGCCTATTATTTCCGATCTTTTTTGACTTAAGTATACATTCATTATAATTTAAAATCTCAGTGCTTTCATGTGAACACAGTGGTCTTTTTCTTTCTTAAAACATTTAATAGCCATATGTGCCTCCCCTTCTTTTCCTCTCTGGCTGTAAAATGACTTTATTGAGTCTGTGTAATTTATAAAAGGTTTGGGGAAAGGAGTCTTTGTATACAACAGAACAATTTAATTAGGTAACTGCAGACTTCTAGCTCCTAGAGATGGGCCTGAAACTTTACTGGGCATATAAAATATTCGTGCGATGCTCAGGTGCACTTCTTTCAATTTTTCTATAGTTACTGAGATCTTCTGGAAATTTCTCCTTTTCTGTTTTATTCTTGTTATTTCTCACCTACAAAAATTAACTTTACGTAATGTTTCATACATTTTTATGTTGTTTCTGACTTCACAGGTAGAATAAATAATTCAAATATACTCTAAAGAATATACATCCCATGTCAGTTAACACATTAATGAAAAATAGACATGGTTTGCCTTGAGATTCCTGATAAATAAATTAGTACATTGTGAATCAGTATACGTGCAGAGATGTGAGACGTGATCCTCTTTGTTTAGGGAGGCTTCCCATTATTCTAGGGTCTCAAATATCTATTTTTTTAATTTTATTTTTATTCTCATTTTAAAGACTAAAAATAGCAGAAACAAAGATAGTAAAACAGTTACAAGTAAGAGTACATATAGTACAGTATTTCAAAACCAGAAAAAATTAACAATGGTTATATGACATATTGTCATCATCAGATCACTAGGTTAATAGATATAGGTATATAAGATTGATCAAAACAATTAAACATTAACATTTTCTATAGACAATTTTTTTAACAGTTGACACACTGCATATTGTCCTCACAATAGTTATACAGAGCTCAGGGTGTGGTCATGATACACCTTCCAATTGATATTGGTAAGAAAAGAAAAAAGAATTCTTCTGTTTGAACTAAGAGGAAGCACATGCATACACAGTCCAATGTTCCGCAATTGCAGTGGGCCACCAGTGAAACTGGTAACGTTGGAGGCTAATGATCCAAGCCTCCTACACATCCTCACACCAATCTAGCTCTGTGTTTCATGCCTCATAATTAAGTTTTTCTGCTGGGTGATCAAGGGCAAGTTAAAGCAAGACCTGTATAACAAAACATTCATCTTTTATATCTTCCAAGGTCAAATCCCCTGAGGATTAACTTTGGAACCATGTAATAGTATCACGAAGCTTTTCTGCTAGAGAGCTGAGAATGTAAGTTAATAGACCAAAAATTGGAGAAAAAGAAGGGCTATGATGATAGCCAATATTTTGGCCCTAGCCCTTCAAGGTCGGTAAGGACTCAGGACATAAGAGAACCTGTGCTGTAATACACTATAACTCAGAGGTGTCCCAAATTTCTGGTCAAGGAGATTATAAGACCTCAGAGGAAAGGGATAAATGAACTATAGTGAGTCTAAGGAAAGTCACCCAGAGAAAAACATTCTCTCAGGCTTTCATAGCAAGCAAACTGGTGAAGCAATGGCTGTAGCTCGTCCCGAAAGCTGACACTAACAACAGTTCTTCAAATATCTTTTTAAGAGTTTTTTGTTTGTTTGTTTGTTTGTTTGTTTTGTTTTGATGCCAGCTACTCAACTTGGGACCTTATGCTTGCCAGGCAGACACTGATTCTGCTGAACTATATCCTTGGCCCTCTAAAGTTTTGGTATTTTTTTGTGTATGTGTGTCTGTGTGTGTGTGTGTGTGTGTGTGTGTGTGTGTGTGCATGTTTCAATTAAATTGCAATGAATAAACTTCACAAGGCTGTATCCACAATTTTAGCAGAGAGAGCCTGATAGCTCAGCAGACTAAAGTGCCTGCCTCAGCAAAGTGCAGTGGCTGGGGTTCAATCCCCAGCATATTGTGCTGGCCTGACCCCTGAGGTGCGCTGAGACAGCTGTTGAGACTGGAAGCGCTGGTGCACACTTATAATCACAGCACTTTGGGAGGCTGAAAACAGGAGAATCACTACGAGTCTGATCTATGTAGTGAGACCTTGCAGACCCTGTATCCCCTGTCCTAAAGGTATAAGAAAGAAAGAAAGAGAAAGAAAGAAAGACAGAGAGAAAGAAAGAAAGACAGAGAGAAAGAAAGAGAGAGAGAGAGAAAGAAAGAAAGAAAGAAAGAAAGAAAGAAAGAAAAGAAAGGAAACGGTCAGAGAAACAATTGCTTTATGAATATTGAAGGGTGTAGAGTGGAAAGAGAACTACTCTTGAATCATAAAACGTAACTCACTCTCAGTTTGACAGGGAGCAGTTGTACATATCTATCTATGTTACCTGTACCTAGGTTGTCTCCCTTAAATAATAGATCACTAAGATAACTTTAATTTTTACAGGATTACCCAGATGGTCCAGTAAAGGAACATTAATGCAAATGCTTTATCAGTGAGACAGTATGAGGGGGGCGGGACATGGTAGCAACCATGAACTCTAGCCCTCTGGTTTCATAAGCCAGCTTCACACGACAATCAGAGTCCTTGTGGAGGGCTAAGGCTTCTTGTGTATGGATGCACCTGTATCAACTAGTAATTGAAGTTTTTGATTGATGTCAGGTCTGAAGCATGATGTGACTTTGCTGCCCAGCCTATGCAGGGTGATGTAGTCTGTGAGGTAGTCTGTGCGTGACAACTGCAGTACTGTTCCCTGACTGGGGTGGTGGATAGAAAACATCACTCCTATCGGTCTTTATATGCTGATCTGGCATTTTTATTATCATTATTATTTTCTTGCTTCACAGAGGTTTGACCTGAGACTCAGATTTGGGAATTGATGTCAAGGCAAAGAGCCGGAGCTTTGTCATGTTTGGTCCAGCACTCCTCAGGAACCTGGCCTATGGAAGAGCATCACATCATGCAACTTTGCTTAACGGAGCTTTACCTCAGGCTTTGGAGTAGAACACACCAGCTGATAATAAAGCATTACTTTCCTTTGCTTGGATTATATATCTATCACCCTTACCATGCAGAAGGTGGTTGTTTTGAAATAGGATTTATGTATTAAATTCTCTGAGAGGAGCTATTGCAAACATTACCTTTAAATATAATACATTATTTGGGATTGTAACGTCTTTGAGGAATTCCCATATGCATTTCTCTTTGTGGAAACTCTTCCTTTCCCTATGACTGATGGTTCTCTGACATATACCTATTCAGCCTTCAGTATTCAAATAGGATGAGAGAGTTTTCTAATACTTTTCAGTCCATTTGTGCTGCTGTAACAAATGCCAAAACTGAGTTATTTATAAGCAATTGAAATTTATTACTCACAGTTCTGAAAAATGGCCAGTCTAGGATAAAGGGGTTTGATTAATGCATCAGCAGATTAGGTGTTTGATGAAATCTTTACTCTGCTTCTCTTTTTAATGTATTTAGCACAGGGGCCACAGGGTCTCACTATGTAGACTGGACTCATAGTGATCCTCCTCTTTTCATCTGTCCAAATACTGGGATTACAGGCAGGTGCCACCTCGCCCAGTCTCAATCGATATCGCAGAGTACCCCAGGGGAGGATGAACATGGCACCCTGGGGACTAAACCCCCAACTGCTGTGTTCTGCTTAAGTAGGTGCTTTAGTCCACTAAGCTATCTGGACAGCCCTTCCATATATATCATTTTAATAAATAGGTAAATAGCAAAGAAAAATTAAAACTGACCCAAAAGGAATGTATCTACTAACATTTTAAGCTGACATTTAAGCTAATATTTTTTAAAAAAATTTGCATGTATGTATGTATGTATGTATGTATGTATGTATGTATGTAGGTATGCATGTATTTTAGTACCAGAGGTCATACTCAGGATCTTTCACTGGGCCAGCAGGTGTTTATTCTGCTAAGCTATATCCCTGGTCCCCAAGTTAACTTTGCAACTGACATAAAAGGAATGTGTCTACTAACTTTTAAAATTATCTGGAGGAATAAGTGGAATCGATATTTTATAGATAATTGCTCCATTTAACATCTGTTCTTTCATATAGCATTAAAATAATAGAATGGAAAGTTACTTTTCTACCTGAAAGATCAGATTTTTAAAACAGTTAGCTGTTTTAGGAACTCATTCAATTAAATAGCTTCACCTAATGCTTTGTTTGGTTGGACATTCATTGCACGACCTCCCAAAGCTCCAGCGGGATGTTTACCCTTTGTGTGGTATCCTAAACCAATGCACAAGGGCATCACCTGAGGAAGCATGTTAGTTAAGAGCTCTTAACAAGCATAACAGCCTCATCCTTTCAGTACAATATTTTATGGACTTTTTGAGTGTAATATTACAGCCAGAAGCTTTTTAAACAATTCTAAAGATGTATCTTATGCTACTTATTTGCTAATTTACACTTATTCTTGGGAGTGGTGATTAAGCTGTAAAATTGTGAGGTAAGAAATTCAAATTTCTTGAAAAGTATGTATTTAAATATCACACAAACTAGAATTAAGCACTTACACTGAAAGTAGAAGATTCCCATTAAAGTTGGAATCTGCAATTAAGTCATTTAATAAAAACATTCATGTGTTCTCCCACACGTTGTATCTGCTAATCATGATTTAAAGTCATGGAATAACTAGAACATTTAAAATGATGGAGTAAATTCTACAGATGTGGGCTATGTTATTATTCATAATTGGTTACATACGTTTTTTAGATTGAAAAAAAGCACGTTGAGAATGTGTATCTCACAATTTGCATGCAAATACATAAATACATAATACATATATATTTATACATAGTGCTAAGTATCAGTTGTGTATATTATGTACACATCGATTAGGTAAGCATGGGATAAGTGTTTGGGAATTATTTCCAAAAGCATAATTTGAGATCACTTAAAACTTCAAAGGAGATATGTGCAAAAATGTGATTGTAGAGATGTCTAAGAATATGCCTTTCAATTCACATTGGTGACAGTCAAGAGACCACACACAATTTTCTGTTCCAACTGAAACATACAAACAGAATTATAAGATTTTTGTAATCATTTGCCTCACTAATTTGTGACAACAGTCATGCGTCTCCGAACTTATTTATCTTTATTTTCCCATATGTAAACTCACAATGACTGCTGAGAGAAGTCTGAAAATAGTTTCGAATGAAGGACACGTAATATTGATCTCAGGTAGATATAATACAGTGAGCCCAAGTGTCTTTTTTAATTCAATTGTGATGTTTACAAAAGATAATTCAACATCTCTCACTTACTTTCATACACATAATAACTTTGAATTTAGGAAGAAATGGTTAACAGTATTTTAAAATTTTATGTTACGGAGAAAAAAGAAAAAGAACAACAGAACAGCTTCAAAACATGCTAGTAGGAAAGTAAAAATAACTAATGAATGTCATATTATTACCTTCATAGCAATACTCAGAGTACGAGATAGAACCACGGAATATTGTCCAAATAATATTAGTTGTTCAGAGGATATTGCTTAATTTACATGTGTTTATGTAGAATTTGTTATTTCTTTTGTTGTTGATTTCTAGTTCCATTATGCTATGGTTAGGTGATCTCAGTGGGATGACTTAAATTGCTTTACATTGAGTTAAACAGGCTGTGTGGGCTGGTACGTGATCTGTTTTGGTTTGTTGTGCACCTAAGAAAGTGTATTCCGATGTTCTGGTGTGAAACACTCTGTAGACATCCACTCAGCCCATTTATTCACAGGGTTAGTTTATTCTGATATTTCTCAGGTGGTTTTGTTTTATCTAGTTATTCTATTTAGGACTCTGGAATATTAAAGTTCTCTACTACAATTGTGTGTGTTAGTGCTTAGGTTTTTGTGTCTAATTTTGTTCTATGTAGTTGTGCAAACTGGTGTTTTGTGCATTTATATTTATGATTGTTATCTTTTCTTGGAGTTTTTCTTTAACCAGAATACAGTGACCTTTGTTTCTTTTGATTAAGTTTGGCTTAAAGTTTATGTTGTGTGCAAATAAAATAGCTACACTGATTTTTGTTTTATATAGTTGTGTGAACTTCTGTTCAGTAGAAATCAGTACAATGATGTCCTATGCATATACATACATTTTCCATTCTTTCTTTAATATTACAGGGATGCTTTCAAATTTTAAAAATTGAATCAAGAAAGTGGAGTTTAGAGATGGAAACAATATTATAATTTACAATAACTTGTGAAATATCCATATTTAAATGATTCTCCAGATATAGGTAGGAATCTGTTTGGACTTAGAAAATTGAGATTGTGCTTGTTTTGGTTAAATAATATCGCTTGGCAACATTAGGAGGAGGAGAATCATATAGATCTTTTAAATGGGGGATTTCTACTGACACTAAATGTCCTGAGCAACCTTGAAATATTTTAAATAAAATATATGAGTGTATTCCTAAGGAAGAATAAGAGAATTTCACATCATCCATTGCACCCTCTAGATGAGATTAAACAAAATTCTGAATATTGATGGACAGCATTATGCTTTCTTTTTTAAAGTTTGTTTTTGAAGAGTAAAAATAAAAGCAGAAGCAAATAGCAGATACAAAGAGAGAAACAGGGCAACATGCAGCAGTACATATTACAGATTTTGAAAACAAGAATAGCAGGTTAACCATAGTTATTATATTACCTATTCTTGTCATCAAATTTGTTACTAAAATTGACATGTATAATCATGCAAGATTGGGCAAATAATTGAATATTTTTAACAGTTTTACTACTTTTAATAAGAAATATCAAAGAGATAGTTTCAAAACTCATTAGCAGTACAACCACAATAATTAATACAATGCATATTGTCACCTTGAAAGTAGTTGTTCAGAGTATAAGACACAGTCATGATACCTTTCCTAACAATTACTGGTACAAATATTTCTTCTCATTGAACTAAGAGAAAGTAGTTGTATGCATAGTTCAATATTCCATAATAATAGTGGACTTTCAGCAGAACTAGAATTGTTGGAAGCTGTTGACTTGAGTCTTTTACAACGCAGCATGCTTATCTGGCTTCATTTTTTATGCCTTGTGGTTAAACTTTTCTACTGGATGGTTAGGCAAGTTAAAGCAAGACCTATATAACAAGACAAGTAACTTTTGTATTTGTAAAGGTCCATTAAATCCCTCAGATTTACCCTAAAATCAAGTACAGCATTTTGTAGCACTTTTGTCAGTGTCAGCCATATGGATGAGTCACAGCTATTGCATGGCCAGTTTGCACTCTATGAAAGCCTGAGAGAATGTTTTCTCTCTAGGTGACTCTCCTTAGGCACACTATACATTGTTAGTCCCTTTCCACTGTGGCCTCAATATATCCTTGAACAGAAAATTTGGGGTACCACTGAGTTATAGGATGTTACAGTGCAGGTTTTCTTATGTCCTGAGTCGTCACTGACCTTAAAGGGCTAGGGCCAAAATATTGGCTAACCTTGTCACCCTTTTTGTCCTGTCTCTAATTTTTTGGTCTGCAAATGTAAGTTGCTAACTCTTCAGAAAAGAAGCATAATAGTATTATACTTTGTGCAAGGAAGGAAAACATTATTTTAACAGGAAAATAATCTCCAACAAATGGCTTTATTTTACACTTGTAATTTCATTGGCACACAATCTCTAAGAGCAGTTATTGATTCATGCATGATCTAGTAAATATTTTGCTTTATAGTCAGATTAAACTTCTGATATGCCAAGTACAAAACCGTTCTTGACACAGGAATGACAAATATAGGAGATTAATGTGCGTGACAAATGTGTGTTCTTGTATCTGTGATATCCCATTACCATGTTAGCACATTTCCCCTTGATCTGCAATTATTTCATGAACTATTATATGAATTTGAGAAGATACCTTAACATTGATACTGTTGAGTGTCAACAGTATCCAAAGCCAAAAGAGAACTACAGAGCTAGTAGAAATGCATTTAGCTATATATTAAGCATTGTTTATTCACAAAGACAAGTTCTGGTTTTTCCATTTTATTGTTTCAGTTAGATTAGGATCTTAAATATTTGCTTTAAGAACAAAGTGTCACTCTTGTGCTTTGTAAAAAGAAAGCATATGGTTGAAAGAAAACTAATCTATAAGACAAACACTAACCTTTAAAAATAAGGGGAAAAAGATACACAAAAATCATAATATCGGAAACATTTTCTTGTCTAACTTATAGTACCTCTAAAGATCATTTGCACTAAGCAGATTCCACAAAGATATACTCCTATATCAAATACAAATTTAGTGTCTTGAATATGGTGGCATCATTACCTCAGCTTGAATATCACAATTTTTAAATTGAAGTGTTCTTATTAAGGAAGCTATGCTGAAAGTCATTTGCTAGCTGAACTGATGTTTTTCCCAGGACAGGAAGATTTATTTGCTTATGGAGAAAGACACCAAAGAAATCTGTATAGTTTTGTAATAAATATCCAAAAGTCATAAGAAACAGAAAAAAGATAATTTACTGAGATGAATCGAATCAAATATTAGAATTCAATATGCTAGTGCTAGAATTGAAATAGGTTGACCACAGTTATTAAATATCATAAAAGAAAATTGTTCACATTTTGAAAAAGCTAAAATCTCTCTTCTCTGAGTAATGAGTTTTGTTTCCTCAGTTTTGCTCAATTTTAAAAATTACAAACTATGAAGCATAGATTTTATTATGATGTCACATATTGCAGAAGTAGCATTATTTGATCTATTATAAAATGAAAGAAATAAGAAATCGATCAGTATGATAAATAATTAACATCTCAAACAAGCCTATTTATAAATTTAGATCTCATCATATTGAATTTTTCTCTAGTTTATAAATAGTGTACTAAAATCTATGAATAATGGCATAGAATCATATTTGGGTCTTTATTTATGGACTCTGAAGCTTGCAATGAAAGTAGGGATGCAAAATATTAGTACTTGAAAACTCCCAGAGAAAGAGTAACAAGGGAAATTTGGAAAGCCACTTTGTCTTCTTATAGTTTTTGCTAGTGTTTTAGGTTCCAAGTCATATATAATGACAAAACAGGCCCATTCCTGAAGCCTTACAAAATTACCAATGTATATAGTAAATAATTGTTCTTTATACATAAGTATACCCAATCTTTTTCTTTTCCTGAAGATGAGTTTTCAGTTTTAAATAGATATTTATGCTATCTTCACTGTATGTAGTTGTTTGCGTTAGATAGCTTGGCTTAAAACTGAAAATTATGATAAATCAACATTTCAAACGTTTCAAAAATAATTGCATATAATAACATATTCCAAGTAAACAATTTCCATTTATTTTTATGCTGTGCGAGATTCCCTCCTCAGCACTAATTGTTAGTTTGTGTACATTATGTCATGAATGTCATGGGCTGCTTAATTATACTTTTAGTATAATTAAGAGTTGTGATTCTTCCTTTCTAAGTGTCTATGACCTTAAGTCTATAACCTTAAGACTCAAGACTATTTAAGATTAATCTTTCAATAACAATTGTAGCTGTGATGCGCTGACTTTTAGCAGTGACAACGCTTCATGTTGCAGTTCTTCTCAGGTTACAAGTCAGACACAAATTTCTATGTGTTGTTTGCTGATAAGTTCTTCGAACACATAATCAAATCGTTTTAATAAGAAAACTTTTAGAAAACTTGTTGACAGTTCCTGGTAGGAAGTAAATTAGTGTCATAATCCTTGTTTAGATTTAGACTGAAAGTCATATTGCTGGTTTTGCATTTTATACTCTTTTGAGAAAACAGTGTTAAGCAAAACATAAATGATGCTGTACATAGAAGCCCTCTACAAAGAAAAGTTAATTCAAATTAAAATTTTAAACGTAGAAGAAACTATCGGTAGTAAAACATCAGAAATAACTCAGGCTTATGCATTTTTATTTGAAAAATGGTATGCTGCCAATAAAGAGTTTTTATCTCATCAGGCTTACTGCAATGTAATATATAGAAAAACTAAGTTCCCTTTTTTAAAATTTTGTTTATTTTCTTTTCTTGTTTCAGAACTTGTGTTTGTTTTTTAATTTATTTTTATGGCCAGCTCAGCCTGCCCTGAGGGAAGGGCTGGGGCAGCATGTGGTGTTGGGGATCGAACCGCCATCCCTGCAGCCGCCCCAGCTTCCCTAAGTAAGCGCTTTAGACCACTGAGCCATCCTGCCGGGCCCCTAAGTTTCCTTTAAAATAATCTGTAATAGACTATTAAATTGCAAAAATCATTGCCTCCATATACTAGCATTTTATATTCCAGAACTGTTACACTGAATATTTCAAATAATAGTTGTGATTAGTGATGTATACAAATAAATAAACACTTATGTGTTTGTGTGTTTGTATGATTTATATTATATATGCATATTTAATTTGTGAATATTGCCCAGATTTCAACTTAAATCTGTTCATGAACTCTTATGTTATTTTTAAAAGACTTCCTCTCCTGTTTATGCATATTTGTTCGCCAAAACATCCTGATCTCATCTATTTTCATATCATAGTTTGAATATGCTAAGTGTTCAGACCCATGGTTGTCTGTTAAGAAGATGCTTTCTAACCAATTCCATATCCTGAAGCAGTAAAAGTCGTAAATATCATATTAAAAATATTTAGGAAGTACTGGGCAAATAGCTTACCAGAGTAAAGTGCCTGCAAGCTGGCTCAGGTGCCAAGGGTTCAATTTTGACTCTTGCCGTAATGGCCCTGCCCTTGGGGCAAACTGAGGCAGATCACTACAAGTCCAATCTAGTAGTGAGATCCTGAACACCCTGTAGATACTTCCCTAAAATAAATAAATAAATAAATAAATAAATAAATAAATAAATACGTTTAGAAAACACAATCAAACATCAAAACGTCACAGAAATACCCTACTCCAAGGAAAAATATTCATATTTCTGTCTGGAAGAAGAGGCCCTGAACATTTTACTCCCTAATATTGTCCTCCTGAGATGCACTGTTATCTACAGTTGACAAAATGTAAAAGCTGTCCAAACAAGAGACCTTCTTTCTCGATTTCCCAAACTATACTTTGCTCTATATGTGTATCTACACACAAAACCTATGGACACCTTCCCTATAGAAATATGCATGGTATCACATCTTTCTGTCTTCCTCATCTAGGAGGGTTCCTGGGCTAGATTCAGACAGGAGTTATGAATCGGCAAGGCACAGCTCTGCTAGCAACCTTGAAGCCACCGGGTGATGGTGATGCTGACTAAGGCTGACTGCCAAGCATTTACATAGCCAGCAGGTTTGTCACTACCATGCAGGTTGACGGCACGGGGCTCAGTTCTCTATTGCTGGCCTTCACTGGCTTGTGGTCTCTGGAGGTCCTTGGTGCTAACTGCTGTGCTTCACTGCTCTTTCTTTCAAATGATTGCTCTCAAATCTATGCAGAGAAAGTGTCCCAAATCCATTCATAAGACATGTGTGCCCCACACTACCTGACAAATAAATCATGGGCAGCTCCACAGGACTACCAAAGCAAGGGTGTCCTTCAGCAGGTCTGTGCTGCTTCCCGAAGACAGAGCATGAGAGAGAGTCCTCCTAGGCTAACCAGAGAAGGGTCTGGGGAGGACACTTACTTCTCAGTTGCAGTCCTGTGCATCTTCTGCAAGATGAGAGTTGGAGGTGGGGGCTGTTAACAGTGGGCCCCAGCCTCCTTTCCTAATTGTAGCTCTGCAAAGACAGCCATAGCCAGAGGAAAGAGCAAGTCTGACCAGACAGCTCAGTTGACTAAAGCGCCTGCATAGGAAGAGTTCAGTGGCCGAGATTTGATCCCCTAGCGTGCAGTGCTGGCCTCACCCCCAGGATACACTGAGATGGTGATCGTGACTGGATATGGTGGCAAGCGCCTGTGATCCCCATGCTTGGGAGACTGCAAACAGGAGGATCATTAGAAGTCCAATCTACGTAGTGAGACCCTGTAGACCCTGCAGACACTGTCCAAAATAAAAAAAATACATACATACATACATGCATACATACATTCAGACATAGATACATACATGCATACTTTTTGTAAAAGGCAAGAATAGCCCCTGTAGTGCAGACACAGGGGCAGGCAGGAACACTGTAATGACAAGCTGTCTACACTCCTGGTAGTAGTATTCATGAATAGATGTAGCCTGATGGGCATTTTGAAAGGCAGAGTGTGATGTATGGGACCCAGAGGCAGCTGTGGTAGGCCAGCTTCACCTGTGAGTTCCATATTTGTTGCTTTCTCCCTTTCTCGAAATGCTGTTGGTTGATACTTGAGTGAACCCTAGGATGGAAGCTGATGGAGGGCTGGGTTGTGCTCGTGACTAGGCATGTGGCCCTCCTTTACTTTAATGAGACCGTGGTCATGTTAGTGCCTGAGCACATGGTTCTCCTTTGCTGAGGTGATTGCACACGACATCATGCTGACTATCCTGAATAAAGCTGGGTTGTTTCAGAGGTTCTTTGCTCACTGGGGAGGAAATCTCAGTGAGTCCTCTGAGCTAATTTCATCTGGTCTTCTCGGCGTTTCTTTTGGCCCCGACATAGAATTTTACAGCAAATAGAGCCATCACTTAAATATTTTCATTTACGGAAACGAAGTTCCTTTGTTCCAGGTTGCTTTCAAAACATCAGACTTGTTATATTAAGCATTTCAATAGGCATTTAAAGTTTTTAATGTATTCACTCACTAATGTTTTATCTTCAAAGCCAGCCTTATCTTACTTAGAAACTTTTTCACCATGAGTGTAAAGTCTAACGTGATTTAGGGGAAAACTAAATTATAATAAGGTATGACTAGTGATGATTATTCTATCTACAAAATTTCAAAAATATTTGCATACAAAACATGAATTTTTGTTAAATTATACTACTAAATCATGAATTTATTATTTAATTAGTTTATATTTAGTTATTTCTTAAAATCCTATCTATGTACAAATTAATTCTACATTAGTCACTACAAATTTTGCACATACTTAATAAAAATGCCTTCCTGTAT
The DNA here is from genome assembly GCA_004027025.1 of Myocastor coypus. NCBI lineage: Eukaryota > Metazoa > Chordata > Mammalia > Rodentia > Myocastoridae > Myocastor > Myocastor coypus. Next base: position 32,588 of record PVJA010004505.1, read on the forward strand.
AAATCTAAATACATTTTCTATTCTAGTACAGACCTATGTACAGAGTCAAAGACTTAAGTAATGAAAAGATTATTGACCCTCAAGGAAGTAGGGAGCAGTAAATTTGGTTATGTCTCAGAGTTGAAGACCTTTACTTCTCAGTCATTCCCACTGCAATTCTCTATATTAGTGATGAAAAAGAATAACAAAGATAAAACCATGACCCTACAGGAAAATTTCCAATGAAGTGTGTCTTTATTAGAGTTCTAACACGTCTTTTCAATCAAGTTCTTATAGTATCTTTCATGACTATTCATGGTCAATAAACAGAACATTTCAGAACATTTCATTAATATTTATGAATTTTTTCACATGGTTAGCTACTATTCAAAGTATTTTGATTTGTTAAACAAGAAAAGATACAACTATAAATTATATAGTGGCCATTCCATTTTGCCAAAATAAAATAAGTCAATGACTTAAAAGTGAATGTTGTACCCACATCATAATTTTTTTCTCTTAGTTGAACTACAAAGACTTTTAATATTAAATGACTACACAGTCACTTACATATTATATCCACATTCAGATATTGATCCATTTCTTCTCTATACATCTGAGCTCTGGTTCATTGATATTTTCTGACCTTAAAAACATTGTATGTCTCTGGAATAATTATTAATGTTCTCTATCTGTGGGAAAATTCTATAATTATCTTTCTGTTGCCATGATAAATTGTTCAATTTCAATTATGACTAGAAATTAATGATCATCCATTTATTACGTGTGCTATGAGCTACTTAAAGAAAATAAAACTCTAAGAACATATTTCTTTAGATTCTGTAACTTTAATTTTTACACACAGATTGTAAATACATTTTAACAACAAAAGAAATAAGCCAGCCAGGATGGCACATAATGGCAATAACATGTACTTGGGATGTCATGAGGAGTTGAATGCCCTGTGAGGAATACAGTGGGAATTACAGAAACTGAAAAAGTAAAACACATACATACTACACAATAGGAATTAACATTAAAATTATTTAAAAAGTTGTGGACTTAAAAATGAATGTATTTGTTGGATGAGGGTTTCAGCATTAGGAGGCTTTAAAAGAATTTGAGTATAAAACTTTTAAATTCTTCTGACTGATCACTGTGAATTATCTGGATAGACTTCAAACATCACACTCTTTGTAAAATTAATTATAACACCCATAAAGGTATTTTTATTTCATTAGAACTGAATCTTTTATTGTAATAACTGATGTAATAACTACATCAGGCAATTTCACCAATGGAGGCTAACAGTAACTTGCAAAAGTTGAGAAAATGGAATATGCTCATGCCCTCCAAGCACCACTGCACGTTAATTATAAAGCAGAAACATGTATTTACAGGAGAGAGATTTGATGGGACAATCAGCTAAGTTTGGCACTTCATTTGTGCTATGATGTAGTCGAAGGAACGTGGTGTTTCTGCACTATTCTTCCTGGGGATTTTCAGGGCCAATTTCAATGAAAACTGGTAAATACTGGATTGGAGTTCTAAACAAGACAGGGTGGAGTTTCTTCAAAAGAAGTGAAGAGATTGGTTTTTTTGAGGAGATTTTATGTACCACAAATAGCAGTGTGATACACTCAATGTATTCCAAATTAAACAAGCACAACAAAACCATGAAGGACAGTTGCGAGTGTGAACACTGTCCTAATGTTAGGTGAAGGAATTGGAATGATGAGGATTTCCTCCAATGTCGTGAGGTGATCTAGTTACATAAGAAAATGTACTTACTGCGGAAACGCTGGATGTGATCAAAGGGCTTATCAATGTGTATTGTATTATCTGTTCAATAGCACTGTGCATTGTCTTTTTTTTTTTTTTTTTTTCAAGGTATTTCACTTTGTCAGAAAAAGTACTGAGGTTCCAGCCTCAGCTTCCAGAGAACAACAACCTGAGGAAAGAGGAAAGTGGGGCAGAGAAGAAGAATGGCTCGGAGAAGCATATGTGAGCCTTCAACCCAGAGCGCAATCAGTAGCATTTATTCATACATGAGTGACTACATCAGCTTTCTTCATGCAAGTTTAACAGATCTGGGTTTTGTTTTTTTGTTTTTGTTTTTGGTTTTTTTTTTTTTTATCTATGATTAAAAACCTATTTAAACTTCTATCAATATGTGTACCTAAGAGCAATCATGGTAATTTAGTCAGCCGTTTGTTCTTTCTGTTCTATTTTTCTGCCCTACTGAGACTCTGCTCTCTAGTGTACTTTCTCACTGCCTCAGTATCTTGACTCTCAACTTTCTTGTTACTGTTGAATGTTCTTGGCTTAGGCTTAGCCCTTTCTGCAGGCTTTTAAGATAGGAGACGTAGAGTGAAGCTCTGTAAGAACTGTATGCATTTAATTAAGTCATGTCAAAACCCTAGGTGATTAATTGTGTGTTCTCTTTTATGTGAATCATAAGCCTAACAATTCCCACGGGGTTTGTGGAGACACATCCCTGTGAATCTCTGCTTTGCAGATTCGCCAAACTTGAAGTGGCTTTGTCAGAGCTCAAGCACTGGATGGATCTGCACAAAAAGACATTTCTTCATTAATTAATATTAGACATTACCTTTTAGAATAATTTTTAACCATGTGGCATATGTCAGAAAATGTAACAATAAAGTTTTGAAAGTGCTTCAGACTTTATCATTACCTACATAGGGATCTTGAAAAGCAGGGCTTACTTCTGGGGGTTGTTTTGATCTACAGAAGCAATCAACCACTTGTTTATCCTAAGATTAGGGACACAAAATAAATATCAATAGTAAATTGTAACAAGTAATAATCAAATAGAAAATTTCGGGTTTTTTTTACTTATTTATCTTAGGGAAGGGTCTATAGGGTGTGCAGGGTCTCACTACTAGATCAGACTCATAGTGATCTGCCTATTTACAACCTCCCAAGAGCTGGGATTAGAGGCATAAACTACTACACCCAGTCTCAATGGCCGTCTCAGCATACCCTGGGGGTGGGGCTGGCACAGCAGGCCTAGGGTTCAAATTCTGGTCACTGTGCCTACTTGCAGGCACTTTAATCCTCTGAACTATTTGGCTGGCCCTTGGTTTTACTTAACTTTAAAATCAGCCATCAAGGCATGTTTTTAAAAAGAAAATTAGTTTTTAACATATAAAAATATGCTTAATGCCCTAAAAATAAGAACAAAAACTAAACTAGGGACTGGGGAAATAGCTCAGTAGAATAAGTGCTTGCCTGGCAAGCTCCAGGGCCTGAGTTCAATTCTTGCCCTCCCCTCCCCGCCAAAAAAGGCTAAAGTAGAAGATAATTTTTATTCTCTTAATAGAAGGAATCAACTTTCTTCTCATACATTGAAGATATATGAATGCATAAGGCCTCTGTCATTGTGGGTATTATAAAATTTGAAAATAATAGTCATTATTGCCCTTTAACTCATTAATTTCACTTCTATAATCTGCTATTATAAATGTATTCACAAATGTACTCTGTTGAACCGCTCTCAAATATTCAAAGTGTCTTACATTCACAGGTATTTTCACAGCATCATTTGTGATACCAAATGATCAGCCACATCCTTAATGTCCCCAGTAGGAGTCTAGTTAAATGAGCTCTTCGGTGTGCACTGAGAAAAAATTTATGCTGTTCTTAAAATGCACTCGTGTTTTTGGTGTAGAACAATTTCTGAATATAGAAATATATGTTAAAAGTCAACACTGTCGTTTACGTTTTGATAATTAACAGTATAAGTAAAAATACAGTTAGATAAGCTACTTATATAGACATACATACTCATAATATATATGCATGTTTACACCTAAAACTTACATATGTGTAGGAGGTTTCTTTCGGACTATTTAAGAAGTTGACAATGGTGGTTATTTTGTACAGAAAAACAGTCACTGGGGAGCAGACATAAAAGAGTAAGTTTTCCATCGGATTGATTTGTACAAACAAAATGACCACATTGAAAGGCAAGTACAAGCATCAAGGAAACAGATGACATAGAATGCAGAATCTTGAAGTTGCTTGCATAGAGAAAGCAATTAAAAATCTAAATAAATAAATACCAACTTCAGAAATAGGCTTGAGGGAGTGAGTGGCAGCCCTGACACGGAGAATAAAAGGGCATGGATTAAAAAGAAGCTGGTCACATTCTTAATTTAAGAAAAATCTATGAGCTGACTCTCCCTCTTTTCATGTTTTCTTCTTGGTTTTCCTCATCAACTTCTCCTTTGCATTTGAAAAATGTTCACTTGAACATCTTATAAAATCTTGTGATCCTGTGCTCTCTGTCACATTAAAATAATTTATGTAACTACTTTTCTTATTGCAAAATGTTATTCTTAGTTGCATGAATAAAAGGTACTTTTTAAACCTTGAACAGCAGCAATCAGATATTTTACCAAATAGGTTCATCTTTCTTGGGCAGCACAGTTTGAGACAGATTCCTTCCTAGGGATTCTGCAAAGCAGAGCCATTCTCTGAGTTATTGTATTTGTACCCAGCTTTCTAACTCAGAAGCTTCTCTAGGTCTGTTCCATTTGTTGTTCCTGTAGTAACCTGGAGGAACCTCAGAAAGCTGTGACTGCCATCCCCAGCACACCACCTGGTGGAACTGCATCAGGTCCTATCTCCCTCCAGCAGTGACAAAAATTATTAGAATTCTTGAATCAATTTTCTTAGCTTTTAAAAAAGTATGTATTTGATACAGGGTCTCACTATGCAGCTTGGACTCACAGTGATCCTCCTGCTTCAGCCTCCCCAGAGATGGGATAATAGGTGTGTACCACCATGCCCAGTTTTGGTGGCTGGCTGGACATGCCCCAGATCGGGTGTGCACGGCAACAAGGATAGGGCTCACCTCCTTGCACTTGCCTAGGCAGGCTCTTAGACCTCTGAGCTATCTTTACAGCCCGATTTTCTCATTTCATTGCATCCCTTCCCAAACCCAGCACTCAATTATGTTGTCATGTCCAAAGGACTCACTGAACAAAAGCAACTATAACGTGCAGAACTCAAGCTCCTCTACCTCCTTTCCCGAAGGCTCTTTGATTTCTGCTTCTGATAGGCTATGAAATGGTTCATCTTTTATAGGGATAATTTTCCAAATTCTGACATTCCTGCCAGTTTCAACACAGTACATATGTTATTTTTTAGGACTGCTGTATGTAATTGCAAACTTATTTGCTCTTTGAGGTTAATGTCTCTAACTTATCTTCCTTAAGATTCATGTGTTAGGCCATTGGAGTTAATTATTTTTTGCTTTACTTTCTGTTCCCTTTCGTGACGTTCAACTTGTCTCCTCAGATCTCCAGTTGAATGACATATTGGCACACAAGACCAATCCAACTCTGATCCTGTGGTTTTCCTACCGTGAAAGCTGCTGGTCCAAAGCTGATTCTTATTTGACTCCCACTGACTGGCTCTTTGATGTTTCAGGCCTATGGAGTACATAAAAAGGACTTTGGCACCAAGATGTGGAAAATAAAATGCTGTGGCTGCTCCCTTTCTCCTTCATTCCCATTAATGTCCTTCTCATCCGAGAGCCAAGCTCCCGTATACCCACGTCTCTCAAAGATGTTTTCTAGAATGAAGACGAAGAGAAATGACAGTAAGAGTGAGAATGAAGATAACAGACTCAAGTGCTAAGAGTAGTTCTGCCTGCTGATGTCACCAAGCCATGTGCCTCCGTGGGTGTGTCCTCCAGACATCCAATGTCATCTGCCTGGGCAGCATCCAGGTCATTAGCATTTGTAACAAAGATCTCAGGAGAGTTGAGTGTGGTGGCGCACGCCTGTCATCCTAGCACTTGGGAGACTGAGGTGGGAGGATCAGTGTGAGCTTGAGACTAGCCTGGGCTACAAAAGTGAGCCCAAGGGCAGCCTGAATTGCATATCAAGACCCTGTCTCAAAAAGACCAAAAAAACTCTGATCACTGGCCACAATTTAAAATTATTAAATTGACATGTTAGCTCTCAGTTTGTGGAACTGTAGGAAAGCAATATAAAACCCTGGATGACCCTGACTTGGTACTTAGACCTGTTTTTGTTTGTGTTGTCGTGAAATTATACAAGAAGGCTATAATTTATGGGTTTCAAACTCTGTATGTCAAACATATACTTTTTGTGTTACCTATTACCATGTTTAGTCAATTTTTTTTATAAAACAAAACTTTGAATTTGGGGATAATTGTTCCTCAAGTTTTATTACTGTTCTGGACCTTTGTCATATAATTAGTAGGATATTGTCTTCATTATATTGTTCTTGTTGCTGAGACCAAATGCCTGACATGCAGAAGTAAGGAAGGAAAGGTTTCTTTGGCTCACTTTGTGAGGAGTTTTCAGTCCCTGTGCAGCCGGCTCCATGGCAAAGGGGTACATGGCAGAGGGGAACAGCTGATGGCAGGGGAAGATAGCAAAAGCAGTAAGAACAAAAAGGGAGAAGCAGTAGAAAGCAAGCTGTTTCTCTGCCGTATATTGTACACAGGCTGCCCTCCCCAGGGCAGATGTAGCATTGACATCAATAATGCCAGCATTGTAGCATGGATTCATCAAAAACTCTAGAAGTCTGCTCCATAAGTACATGAGGTTTTGTGGGGACATCTAGACACAAGGCATAACAGATATGAATACTGTCAATGATTATGGGACAATCTGCTATAATATACCTTTGGCAAGCTGCTCTAGAAGGGAAAAATGGATAGACTATATTTGACAGCCAAGGGACTGATGTCCTTTACACTGATGCACGCAAGGTAAAATTTCTTTAATTTTTTTGACAATCAGAGAAAAGTATGTTTGATGTACAACAGATCTGTAAGAGAAATTTCAACCTGCAAACATATTGAATGGAGAGTGAAAAACCATTACAGCTGAGGTACATTAGTGCTCCCTATAGAACACAGCACAAGATTCCTGACACAACGGGGTGGATGAAGCAAACATCTTTTAGACTTGCTATTAACATGTGACATGTGAAACCCTTGTTTGTCTCATTGAGCTGTGGCTGGGTAGTTTAGATAGCATGATATCTTGCACGCGACGAGAATGTTGAGAAAATGTCAAAAGTAAACATGGCAAGAGATTGCCAACGTTATTTTCTTTTTAAGAATAGACAGTTTTGAAGAAAAGTCAAGCGCTTAAAGGATCCATTATGATGAGATGCAAAGATCAGGTGTATAAGTTAAACACTTCTATTACATCATCATATAGTACAAGGAAGTTTTTGAGTAGCGTCCATCAAAATAGTGCAAGGCTGGTCTTAGTAAAGGTAATGAGGTGTAGTCATTTGAGAATATGTCCTACTTATATCTGCCTATAAAATGCAATATAGACTAACTCTACTGAGCTTTGTTAATAAATAGTGAAAGGCATCTTACTCTGAAGTATTTCAAAAACAAATTATTCATGTAGTCTAGCAGGTGCCAAGCAAGGGAGGAGCAGAGGAAGTTTGGATTTCAGTCCTTTCCAAGTCACCTTCAGGAGTACTCCAGACCTTCTAAAAGCGGCTTATCAGTACACATTTGAATATTTTAATTATACCCTTCAAAAATACTTCAGAGTCATTTGACAAAAAGTGCAATTTGTGTATTACACTTTAGTATTTAAATCAACTATGAAATAGCATTTTAAATTAAAATCCAATATACTTGGCATTCACGTTGTTCAAGAAAATTGAAACTAAGTGTAACACTTAAATTAAAAGAGACTGGGAGAGCTAACAATAAGTTTTTTGAATATAGTATGTTACTGGCTGTGAAAATCTATATTCTGGTATTCAAGAAAAAACTATCTTGAATACAAGAAAAAGAAGAAGTGTTACATAAGATGGAGGTAGAAATATATCTGTTGAAAATTATGAGAAGTATACTTCCGGGATGATATGTGTAACTCTTTTGTCTGCCCTTTTTGCTGTAGCCTCTGTTTTCTAATATTACTAACAAAACAGTGTTTTTCCATGTGATTCCACCTTGATCCATAAATTTGAGCATAGCTCTAACATTTAAATCCATACTAACCACTCTTGTTGCTAGCCAATGGCTAGTTCCTGGAAATTTTACTCATAGTTGAAGTAATATTCTAATTTTAACCGAATCAGTAAAATGATGTAAGGAGTCTGTGCTTCCTTTGTTCACTGGTCCTTTGATTTCTCTTGAGTGCACGATTTAAACACCAGTATTTCTAATAGCCTTTCGAAGTATTGTTGGTCTCTTAGTTCACTTGAAAATGCCAGTGACTTTCCACAAGGACAATGACAACATGTATTATATCCAGGCCTACCTCAAATGTATCCCTTTCCTTTTTTTGTGAACACTTCATATTAACAGACCTACAAATATTTTATGGAGATATCAAAACTAAAGTATATTTCGTTATGTTAAGTCAAATGCCCCTTAATAGGATTGCTTATTTTATTACTTTTGACATATTTAAATTTCATTAGCTTTTAAATGTGTATTCTTATTTTTTCAATGTAAAATTTTTGTTCCTTTCTGCATATTAATGCAGGCATATTTGTATTTCATACACATTAACACACACATGCACACGACTTATACACAGACACTATCAAGCTGCAAAGAACAGAGTAAAAGATATTGCCCAAAGAATAATTAAAATACTTTTGGAATAGCAGAATATTGTAGAGCTATGAAGTACGCCGTAGGAGACTATATATGTCTCAGTTACTCTTCTTTCATTGCTGGGACAAATGCCTGACACTGAAAATGAAGGATAGCCGAGCGTGGTGGCTCACGCCTGTAATCCCAGCACTCGGGAGGCTGAGGCAGGAGGATCGGTGCAAGTTTGAGACCAGCCTGGGCTACAAAAGTGAGCTCAAGGCCAGCCTCAGCTGCATAGCGAGACCCTGTCTCAAAAAGACAAAAGAAAAAAAAAAAAGAAAAGAAAATGAAGGAATGAAAGGTTTATTCAGCGCCTTGTTACTGGAGTTTTCAGTCCATACTCAGCTGGCTACTAAGGCAGATGGACACATGGCAGAAGGTAGCAGTTCACGAAGGCAGCAAAACAGCAAGAGCCATAGAGAGGGGTAACAGCAACAGCGGCCACAAAGAGCAAGTCTGTCTCTCTGTCCCTGTTATGTCACATTCAGGCTACCAGCCCCTGGCTGGGTTTAGCATTCACACCCATAATCCCAGCAGTACTCAGACCCGTAATATAAGCCTTGCATTATGAATTCATCACAAACTGTAGAACTGCACTTCAGTGACTGTATGAGACATTGGGGGCGGGGAAGAGAAATACACACAAACCATAACAATATACGTGTTGAAAGTGGTTGAATTAAAGGGCAACTTTTATTAATAAAAGGGAAAAAATGAAACCAAAGTGAAAAGACAGTGAGAAGAACACCTTTAGCTTGAATGCAAGCTGATTGATTTTGTGTTCCGAAGATTGGACTCATAGTTATCTGCCTGTTCACAGCCATCCAAGAGCTGAGATTACAGCTACATGCTACCACACCCAGTGTCAATTGCTGTGTCCGTGTGTCCTGGAGCAGGGCAGGCACAGCAGGTCTGAGGATCAAACCTGTAGCCTCTGCTGAAACTAGTTTGGCAGAGAGAATTGTTTCGTAGTGGTGTGTTTTTTTTTTTTGTTTTTTTTTTTTTTTTCCCTTTTTCTCTATTCCACAATCAGAGTTAGAATTTAGTAGCTTGAAAATGGACATCTCTTCAGAAATTAATAAACACTAGCAATTACATACTTTCACCCCTAAAAGACAACTAATTTTAATCACTTAACATCACACCATTAGGTGTACACCCTGCAGTGGGACAGGTGCTTTTCTGGGAGAGGTGGCATTAAACTATCTGCATGATTGCTGAGCATTACTAAAATGGGTAAGCTGTTTTATGATATATAAAATTTCATTCTAAAATTTCCCACCATTCAATATTTCAACATATGATGTGTTAGTGGGGAATTTTTATTCAGTGCTTATGATGTTTTGCTTCTTAGAACACAACTGAACTGAGACACGTGTACATATGTGTCTTAGCCTGGACAATTTCCTTTTCCATGAACTAGCTTAATCCTACTTATTACAAGATTTCTATACATTTTGACTATATCCTTTTCCTGCTAAGATCTATCAACTTATCTACTTTCCAGTTATCCTTGTCCGTAACAAAAGTAAGTTCTTCCAATATGGGTATTTTCAATATTTACATGGAAATTTTTGTTTAAAAATTAGATGTATATCAAATTTTAAACTTTATGACCCAAACCTTTAAATAAAGTCAAATGTAATTTTTTTTTTTTTTTTTTTTTTTTGTCTTTTTGAGACAGGATCTCACTATGCAGTTCGGACTAGCCTTGATATCACTTTTGTGACCCAGGCTGGTCTTGAACTTGTGCTGATCCTGCTAACTCAGTCTTCCAAGTACTGGGCTTACAGGAATGCACCACCATGCCTGGCTCAATACTACTATTAAAAAGAGTTATAAAATTAAAAATGTCACTGATATCATTTGAGTCATTTTGTTCTCAAAATACAATGAATTCATCAATCATCCTTTCATCACTTTTGATCTCTTATTTGAAAGGCCTTTACAACTGTGTTATAAAAATACACAACTGAGGTTGGACATCATGGCTCATTTCTGTAGCCCCAGGACTTGTGAGACTGAGACAGGAGGATCCCTGCAAATTTGAGAGCTTAAGGCAACCCTGGGCTATACAGTGAGACTATATCTCAAGGAAGAAAGAAAGAAAGAAAAGAAGAAAGAAAGAAAGAAAGCAAGGAAGGAAGGAAGGAAGGAAGGAAGGAAGAAAGAAAGAGTGAAAGAGAGTGAGAAGACAGACAGATTAGATGGATATATTCTTACACATTTCTAACAGTTTTATATAACATGTATTTAATAAGTATAATATCTATTTTGTGTGTGATACTAAGAGATATTGCTGCAATTCCATATTTCTTTTTATGTTCACTTAAGATAGAAGTATTTCTCAACTTATTTCTATTTTCCCCTTGAGTGATTTCAATTTCTCATGGAATCACTCTTTTGCTTAGTAATCTAAGTATCTTTCTCTGGACAAGATAAATTTTAATCACTGTAACTTAATAATGACTTGCTTTGTGGCATACACATTATTTTATTCATTTCAAAAGTACTTAATGTTTTGTTTATTAAACTTCATACAATATAAAAATTCAATAGAAAATTTCACATTTATTTAGAATTTTTATTTGGCTCATAGTTTTTATTTATTTTTAATTTTTTTTAATTTCATTGAGAAATAACTATGAGACAGTTTTAAAATGCATTAGTAAGACAGCCACAATAATTAATACAATGAATACTGTTATTTTCATACTAGTTGCTCATAGTACAAGATACAGACATAACTTTTCTAAACACTATTAATATGAATATTTCTTCTCACTGAACTAAGAGAAAGCAGTTGTATGCATGTTTATTTCAGTGGTCCACAAAAGTAATGGGTTATCAGAAGTACTGGAAATGTCAAAAGTGGTTGACTTGAGCCTTTCCCGCTCAGCATATTAATTTGGCTTTACTTTTTATACCTTGTGGTTAAACTTTCCTGCTGAATGGCTATGATCAAGTTAAAGCAACACAAAATGTAACTATTGTATCTGCCAAGGTCAGTCAAATCCATCAAAATTTGCTCTGAATCCACGTACAGCATTTTGTAGAACTTTGTCAGTGTCAGCCATCTTGATGAGTCATGGCCAATGTTTGAGCAATTTGTTCTATGAAAGCCTGAAACAATGTTTTGAATTTTTTTTTACATTTTAATATAGTTTTAAAATATTTTCAACCCCCCCCAAACCAGACACTGGCACGTGTATGTACATAGGAACCTTTCAGCCTGCCTGTGCCCACTGATTACGTTCCCCATCCAAAATCCAAGGAAAGGTACTTGCAGTTACATTTGCTGACCCCAGACCCAGTGTCACTGGTGAAACACTGCAGAAAAATTCCCTGCGGAGAGTCTAGGTGCTAATCCACGAGCTGAACATCTTGCTAGAGGAGCGCGGCACATTCACTTCCATGAGCAACAGCTGGAAGAAGCGAAGCCCAACACCCAGATCCAGGCAGCACATCTGGACAAGTTCCAACTTGGTTGATGCAGATCTGAATTTCAGTAAGTGCTAAGCACATAACTGCACCATAGCTCTACACCAAAGGACAAAGGACAGGGCTACACAAAATGACAAAGGGAAGGAACAAGAGGCAATCTCAGGCCCCAATCCCACCCAGAATAAATGCAGGAGTCACTAACATAGAAGAAACAAGAAATCACACAGCTGAAACCTTGGAATTCACAGCATCTGGAACAAAGAAACAAATACAGACATATATAGAGGAAATTAGGTCAGAAATAACCAGTGAAGTAGAAAAAGAAATGCATGAATTAATAATATCTGACATAAAAAAAACACTGCAGACAAATATAAAGCATCACTGAATGTTCAAGGCTAACCTGAGCTATGTACTGATATTGTTTCTAAATTAAAATACAAACATCGATATCACCAATATGTGTATACATTTAATGTTTATAAGCCATGAAAAGAATGCACACAGGAGTCCAATAAATGTAACCTTCATTATAGAATGCAGAAGGAAAAACCTAAAACCTCCTTGAAATAAGATGAAGTAATTTTATCAATCAGAAATGATACATCCTGCTAAAAACTAAGCAGAACCCATGGGAGAAATTTCAACTTCTATTACAATCAATATACATATCAGATTTTAAACTCTATGTCTACCAAACATTATCAAAAGGAATTCAGCACGTTTAAATGAAATTGGATATAAACGTCACTATTGACTTTGTTCTCATAAAAGATACAAGCACAGAAATATTTTGAGAGTAAAATTAGTATAAAATTAGTATATTACAGCTGGAATAGCAAAATATATAGGTAGAAGTCCACAATTTCAAATATATCTATTTGGGAGAATTTCAGAAACTAAAAATGTGCAAAATATTTAAAACTGAAATTCTGTAAAACCATGCAAATTGAATGGGTGTATAGTACTACAGCAAAGATGCATTTTCTGAATGAGCTGGAAGCAGTTGGAGTATATTAAGTTTCAGCAGTGCAAGAGAATATAGGCAAAGTACTTGGAATGTTCTTGAACTATTTTCCATTTTTAATATTTGAGAAGATATTGTTGTTTTTAGATACTATATTCTACTGTTGTGTAATGGTTGTATTATTATAGAGAGAAGGCCATTACCTGGAAGAGCAATAGCAAGAGTTTCACGTCAACATGACCATTTGTTAAGAAGTACAAACATAAAAATAAACTTTTCTGTTGTACATGGCGCTAGTATTTCACGATTGTGAAGGAAATAATAGAAAGAAAAAAATTGATATTTGAAGGAAAATATAACATTAACAGTAATTAATAGTAATTTTTACTATAGACAAAGGAAGAGAATGATCTATTGAAAGCTGTGAAACTGAACATTTTCCAAAAATTTCACTAGTGAAAAATACTGAGGAATTGTTTCATTTCATCAGTTCCCTTTCATTGTACTCCAAGACATTATCCACCAGTTTTTCCCTCATGAACTTGTTATTCATGTCCTACATGAGGTAATTGTCCCTCAGAGGACTAATTCATCTTCCATCTACAGATGTGTGGCCCCTTCCTTATCACAGTTTAATTCATTTCATAGAAGCCAGATAAGCACACAAAGCTTACTTGACAATATTCTCATAGTTTTTTTATTTTATTTTATTTATTATTTTTATTCGTTTCAGAACCTTTGTTTATTGACTCATTTTTATGGCCGGCTCAACCCGCTCCGAGGGCAGGGCTGGCACAGCATGAGGTGCCAGGGATGCAACCGCGGTCCCTGAAGCTGCCCAAGCTTCCCCAAGCAGGCACTTTAGACCATTGAGCCATCCCGCCAGGCCCCGTCATAGTTTTGTTCTTTAATGTCCTTCACTAAAAAATGATGCTTCACTACAAAATATCTGATCTGTCTTAATCAGCATTTTTATCCTGAGCACCTACAATGGTTTTTGACATTTATGCTGTGTAAACACTGGATACAGGACCTGAAAAGTAAAATATTACTTAAAATAAGGAATACACAACTCATTGTAGAATGCCTTGAGACTAATGCTTATATTATGCATTCTAGCATTATTTCTTAGAACTGATGATAAATCCTAGAACTACATTTGAACAATTCAAATCATATCAAATCCTTTAGCGTGGGCTATCTTTTGTCATAGACAATAATTTTAGGAGTTGCAAGAATTTTTTTCACCTTTTTACATGTCTAAAAATAAAATAATACGTGCAAAAATTTTAATTTTTTCCACTTTCTCAGAAAATAGTAATGTCATAAAAGAAAAATATGCTATTAGAATCCCATCTATTCTCATTATATGCCCCCACACATTGCATTCTTCTGTCTAAAAGGCAAATAAGATTAATAGGTTTAAATACCTTTTCAAGTCATATAGAAAGCTATTTGTGCTTCTATTTACACAGATACCCATATGGCTTTCTATAAAACCCAGAGAAGTTTACCTTACTGTAAAGAATACTAATGGACGAAAACTTCAAGAAAACAAACAATAGGTGCCCTCCGTTTGAGAGAGAGTCAAGCCCTTATTAAAACCATTGGCACCATTCCTGGCACAGATTGCCAAGCATGTTTGGTCTAGGGTTACAGGGCAGTTATGTCTCATATTTGAGAGTAGATGAAAGTAATTTTCTTCAAACATGATTGAATGAATCTGCTATTTTTTGTGTTGCTATATTAGCATAATATGAACTGACCTGAATACTTAAGTAATTTTTTCTCTAAATTACTCAATAATTGTCAGAGACAGATTAATTAACCTTAAAATATTCCCTTAGTTCACATAAAATATATAAAACGCTGTTTATTTAGGAAGACTAATTAATTTTCTTCAGGGGCTAGAATCATGTTCCCTAAAGCAAAATCATTTTGACATTATCAAATATCACAGTGTGGTTAAAGAACAATTATAGAGTAATTCACAGAATAAATCTCATTATTTTCCAGAAGCCTTGAATTAAGTGAAAGAAAATGTGACCATATTTGTCTTTCGTCCTTGTTTCCTCAAATAGTTGAATATGCAGAAATAAACACTGATATTCAGTACTGATAAACAATTAAATTCAAATGACCTTAAAATGTAACTTTCAAAAATCACAAGGCTCATTTTTTTCCTTAAAACTTATTGTGTTTATTTTTCTGAAAAGAAAAGAAACTGAAGACTTTTAAAAACCAAAATACTGCATTAATTTATGTTATGCATGAGCCTTTGAAATGTTTTTAGAATTTTGTTGTCATCCATTAGTATTGTATGGTAGAAATTTGGTGATTGACTTATTAATGCATTTTCCTTCAACACTATTTCATGTAATGTGGATACTGGATACTTAAGAACACAGTTCTATAAATTAGATTATGCCTGCTTAGGCAGATGCAGGGACCAGAATTGGTTCCCCATCATGCCCTGCTGGTCCCACCCCCTAGGCCCACTGAGAGAGTAATTGAGACTGGGCGTGATGGCACGCTGTAATTGCAGCTCTTGGGAGGCTGAAAACACGAGTCCTATCTATGTAATGAGACACGGTAGACCACGTACTAAATGCATAAAAATAATAAATAAATAAATAAATAAATAAATAAATAAATAAATAAACAGATAGATAAATAAATAAGATTATTCGTACCAGGCATGGTGGCTCACTCCTATATCCCAGCAATGCACTCGGGAGACTGAGAAAGGAGGCTTCTTGAGACTTCAAGGTCAGCCTGTGCTACAAAGTGTACTCAAGACCAACCTGAACTGCTTAAAGAGAAACTGTCTCAGAAAGAACACACACACACACACACATACACACACACACACACACACACGCACACGCACAGAGCAAAGAACAAAAAACATAATAGATTATTCAAAGCAATCAGCGGTACATCATAACATAATTATTACTGGAGCTCTGCATTATTCAATTTTTAATAGCTCAGATGTGCCAACCTTAATGGTCACTCACCCAGTAGCCAGTTGGTACATGGACATAACGTGTCTCAGACCTTTATTCTGCTCCTTTTCCCTCCATCCAAATTTTGTTCGCTTTTCCACTTGCAGAAGACCTACATCCCTATTACTTGCTTTTATTTTTCTCCTCACTTATATTTTATGTCTCTCACAAAAGAGAAACCATGAGATAATTCACGTTACTTATCTGATCGATGTTGCTTGCAGCCATTTTCCTATACATGGCTCAAGGCCATTCTTCTTCATTTAGAGGGCTCTTAGAAAATTGAAGACATTTAAGTTTTATTTTAAGGAAAAAAAAAATATTTGGGCCAGCCAAATAGCTCAAGGGATTAAAGTGCCTGAAAGCAGGTGCAGGGGCCTGGGATTCAAGCACAGGCCTGCCTTTCAGGTCCCTCCCTTGGTATGAAGTGAGCCTGGCAATTGAGACTGGGTGTGGTGGTGGCGTGTGCCTGTAATCTCAGCTCTTCAGAGGAGGTAAACAAGCAGATCACTACGCATTATGAGTCTGATCCAGTGGTGAGATCCTGAACACTCTATAAACCCTTCCCTAAAAAAAAAAAAAGAAAAAAAGGAAAAGAAAAAAGAAAAAATGAAAGAAAAAATGAAAGAAAAGAGAAAAATAAAGAAAATAATATATAAGGCATAAGGAATTATCCAGAAAATGTGTGACATTAATGAACACCACTTTATTTAATTTTGTTCAAATGGCTAAATTAAGATAAATTAGGAAAATAAACAAATTTTAAAGTGTAGTGCTTATTACTGTCTTGGTGTATTCAGTCTTGAGATCCTCATTTATATTTCTTGCCACTTGAATTCCTGTTGTAAGCTTCTATCCCCTTTCTAGACTACCTTTGCTTGAATAATATTTGACTACAGAAAACTCCTTTATCATTGAATTACAAAAGTAATTATGTCATTTTCTTGTTAAAAGATTCATGGTTGTCATAAATATATTCTAACATTCCTTACCATGTACACTACTTTTCATCTACTTCCTTAGATAATATTAATGATTCCTAGCCTCTCTGAAGTGCTTGTAAAATTGTTTCCCTAAATTGCATTATTTCAAGTAATCCTTACAAATTGGTTTCAATTTAGAGATAAGATAAAAAGGCAAGAGAGTAAATAACTTTTTCCTCTCTGCCTAAAAGTACTCAGCCTTGAACTGATATCCCAAGGATACCCTAGCTGGCTTTTTAATTCCCAAAGTAAGCGAATTAATTGCCTTCCATAAATATTGAGTTATTTCACGATTTCTTGCAGAAACTTTAATAAGTACTTGGAATCTAAAGCAAAGTAAGACTTCAATGTTATATTAGGGCTTTAGCAATGCATTTTTCTCTTATGCGCTGGCCTTTGAAAATATGTAGAAAGAACCTTACCAGGGGTTCGCTGTGCTACTAATTTTCTTCAAGAGATGATTTATTGTCTGTCATGTGCTATATGAGGAAACAGTATTAGAAGGGAGAAAAATGGCAAATATAGTTTCATGCTTGCTTTTCAAGTGTTTAAATCACAGACTACAAAGTACATAAAATACAAATTTAACATAATTTGACTTTCTAAAGTAGAAACAAAATGAGAAGATATGTTGGACTCCTGCATGAATTATGAAGTACTATCTATAAGTAGCTTTATATACTGAAATTCCTGAAAATATTTTTCATAGTAAAATTAAGCTGAGCCTTAACTGACCAAACACCCTGTAGACATGAGGAAACTGTAGATTCACAGCCTGTCCCTCTCTACAGTTTTGCATGGTACATCAATCTTGTATTTAAGTTATTCATCATAAATTATGATAATGCATATCAAACACATCAGTCGCAATGATAGAAATGGGTCACATCTTTGTGCTAGAACATTTCTTTTTTAGTAACAGAGTGGGCCAGTATATAAAACTTATAAAAGTCTATTTATTGTCTCATGCTTTCATTCGCTTTTATTGAGAATCTACTATGAACCAGACACTGTTCTGGAGATTTTCAAACTAACCTGAGTCAGTGTCCTTAAAACTACCCCTGAATTAGTAATTTCCTGTTTCACAATATTTAATATATGAGTTTACTCAAGGTTGTGATTTCCAACATCGGAAGGGAACAATGAAAGTTGAGCAAGAAGAAATTAATAATGTGAAAGTCAGAGGAAAACAAATAGAGTCCACCAAGTATTCTCACGGTGGAGCTTTACAGAGAACACTTCATTTCTACAGCACTAATTGGTGGCAGGTGAAATCCTAACTGCCAAAGAAGCATATTGAAGACTGAGTACTCTTTCACTGGTGCTGCTCACAGAAGCAATTGCTGCCTAATGTTTGTAACATTTCAAACTCCTAAAAAAATGAAAACAGTGAGCATAAACAATATTGTTTGTACATTCTAGACAGCCAAGTTCAGTACTTAAGGAATGGTGGAATACTCCAAAAATTAAAGTTTCCCAATAACAGTCTTACAATCAGACTTATAAGAACACCAATCTTATATGTGTCACTCTAACTCCTTTCTTCATATCACCATATAGGAATCACTCGCTATTGGACATATGTTCTTGTGTATTGGTAGATGTAGAGAGAGTAACAGAGTAAGTTTTATTTAAAAATATATTATACGTTGGTAGCACTTAACAAATGCCAAATATTGCAATGAGTGTTTTATATATAGCTTACTCCATGCTTACAATAATACATATAATCATTCCTATTTTATTATTTTAAAAAAGTTGAGCAACAGAGAGCATAGTATTGCCTAAATCAAGTAGTTAGGAAGAGACAGATCTAGAAATTTAAAGAAACTTTCTGATTTCTGTAAAGGAAAGTCACGTATGATATTTTTTCTTATAACAGGAGCACAGTGAAAGGCAATTTTCACTTACTGGAGGTTATAAACATTTGAATTTACATAAATTATTATGTTGAATGAGATGGTGGGAAAAGACTTCACATGGTGAATGACATTTAAGCTGAGCCTCAATAACAACAATGAGCTTCTTCAAAAAATTATATAAAGGCTGAGGAGATGGTGTACATCCAGGCATTCTACAGTGTGTGTGAAAGAACACAAATTCTAGAGTTGATCAAGCAGAATTTATGAGAAAACAGTCATGTTACTGACCACTTCTAAACATAGAAGTATATAATACTCTTTCAAAATTGCTCAGCTAAATGTAAGGGATAGGTATTTAAGTTTTAGCTTGTAAAAATATGACCAAATTAAAAGTCAATTATAGTAATGAATAAAAGACAATACTTTGGATTAAATGACAAACAACCACAGTAAGACACATAGGCTGATTTTAGGATATAGATAGATAGATAGATAGATAATCAATTATAACCAAAATAACTATTATATTGAATTGTTTTGCTTATTTTTTTGTTTCCTATTGAGTCTCCCTCTGTATCTCAGGCTAGCTTTCTACTCAGTATTTAGATCATTTAGCCCCAAACTCGCAATGATCCTCTTGCATCAGCCTCCCAGATGCTGAGCCTGCAAGCATTCACCATCACCTCTGGCACGTTATCTTTAATATGTTGTGCAACTATTATCTTTTTCTTTTGATTATTTGTTTTATAACTCATAATGCTATATTCAAATGGTTACATATATATTTTTCTCAATATAATTAAAATAACAAAAGTAAAATTCAAAACTACTTGACAGATCTTCACGGTCATGTAAAGATGATTTTAAAACTGCTATTTTTTTTTTCTTTATCAACTTGTGATGTCTCATTTGGCCATGGTGTATTAATTATTTTTGTGTGTGTGTCAGACTTGATGTGCTAAACTCTTTTGAGAACACGTCTACATTTTTTGAGGATATTAACTCAGAGCCTTTTTCACCCCTTGAAATCTATGTTCCTCCTTTCTGTTTGTTTTATTTTCAAGTAACTATTTATACTGTTGAAGAGAAGGTACCGTGAGCCCCACAGCATGCCTTTAAATAAAGGCATTGGCCACCAATGCCTGCTAAGTTGACAGTTTAGGCATGGCAGAAAGATATAAGTGGCACACTTGTCACTGTTTGCTAGGGCTTTGAAATTAAGCACCAAAGAGTTTTCATGCTAATAAAACTGTTTTGTTGGTATTGTAATGGTGAATACAAGAGAATTTACAGTGCTAAAAGGGAATCTTAATCTTAACAGAATAAAAAGTCAGTTGGAGGATAAATGGGTCTCTAGATGAAAGAGGACATGACAAAAGAGTTTGGCTTTGCTACAAACGCATGCGATGAGCTGGGTGGGAGGTCAGAAGAGCTGACCTACTTTGCAGTAGGTGATAAATATGTGCTATGCTGATGGGGTGGTTACAAGAAAATACCATTGAGTGGGCATCGCAATAATGATGTATTTAAATTCTCATGGTTTCAGAGTCTGAGAAGTCCAAAACAGAGGATCGCAATGTTCAGCTCCTGTAGAGGGCTCACTTGCTTCCCAGCAGATGGCTGCCTTCTCCTTGAGTCCTGGCCTAGGAGGCAGGAAAAGAAGGTGATAAATATGGAAGGGGGGGGGGTGTCTTCTTCTCTCTCTCTCTGCCTTTCCATCTCCCTCTCCCTGTCTAGCACCCATTTCTTTTTTTTAATTACTTTTAATGAGAAACAACAACGTGAGAGTTTCAAATCATGTCAGTAGTACATTCCCAATATTTCATAAAATACATG
Organism: Myocastor coypus; assembly: GCA_004027025.1. Lineage (NCBI taxonomy): Eukaryota > Metazoa > Chordata > Mammalia > Rodentia > Myocastoridae > Myocastor > Myocastor coypus. The sequence goes on from PVJA010004505.1 coordinate 53,305, forward strand.
TTGTTGTTCTCCTAGTAGTTCTACAGAGCACAGGGTATACACATGATAATTTTTCTAATCATTATTGGTACAAAAGATTTCTTCTCATTAAACTAAGAGAAAGTAGTTGTATACATAATCCAAACTTCCATAATTGCAGTGGGTTATTGGAAAACTGGCAATGTTGGAAGCTACTGATTTAAGCCTTTTACAGCTCAACATACTAGTTTAGCTTTACTTTTTATGCCTCGTAGTTAAACTTTTCAGCTGGCTAGTTAAGGGAAAGTTAAAGCAAGACCTGTTATAACAAAACATGTAACATTTTTATCTCCCAAGGAAGTCAAATCCGCTCAAGATTTACTTTAAAACCATGCACAGTGCTTTGTAAAACTGTCTGGATGAGTTACAGCCATTGCTTGACCAGTTTGCTCTCTGTGAAAGTCTGAGAGAATGTTTTCTCTCTAGGTGACTCTCCTTTGGCACACTATATATTTTCAATCCCTTTCCTCTGTAGCCTCATAATCTCCTTGAACAGAAAATTTGGGAAACCACTGAGTTATAGGATGTTATAGCACAGGTTCTTTTATGTCCTGAGTCCTCACTGACCTTGAAGGGCTAGGGCAAAATATTGGCTATCCCTCTCACCCTTATTTTTCTCCAACTTTTTGGCCAGTAATCTTATATTCTTAACCGTTCAGAAGAAAAGCTGAGTGATACTACTACTCTATAATATAGGTACTTGCGCTTAATGTCATTGTCTTTCTGTCAAACACCTTAAACTTAACTAGGAATTAGTATTACCTATCAGTCATTCATATGCTAATAAACCTCTACAGAATGTGACAAAAGCAGTTACACATTTTTACACAGAAATTTAGAAATCTAAGCATATACATAATGGTAGCCTGTCAATCCTTCATTATTTTTCCTAGTCTCTTACTCTCATTTAATCACCTTTTTTTGTTTGGATCCACACCCAAATTTTGATAGGTGTTTACGTCATAACTTCACCAAAGTGCTGAGGTCACTGCTATACAAAATGACAAAGAGAAGGAGCAAGATGCAATCTCAGGTCCGGAGCCCACCCCAAACAAATACAGGAGACGCCATCATGGAAGAAAACAGGAGTCATGACCCTGAAATCTCTGACAAAGCTATCGAAAGAAATTTGCAATCATAAAGATGAATAATATGATAGGGTGACATAAAATAAAAAGAAATGAAAATGAGAAAATAGAAAATGATAAAAAAAAACAGAAGCAAAATGAAATCCCTAATCTCCAGCCCAACCAGGACAAGCTTACAATACAGTGAGAGAGACAACTTAAAAGTCAAACACTGGGACTTTCTAAAATGATAGCAATGGAAGTCAAGAAAAAGTGGAAAGGGTTATAGAGTAAATAGTCTGTCAGGTACAAAAATGAACGATGCATAAAATCAAAGATATTAGAGAAGATGAAGATGAAAAGCATAGGTGATTTTAGAAAAAGGATAGAAGCAAAACTGCCCAACATAGTAAAAAATAGAATCCATGAAACATATCCAGAGAGTAATTCAAGGAACTAAAACTTCTATGGAAAATACATGCACAAGCCAGGCATGGTGGCGCATGCCCGTAATCCCAGCACTCAAGAGGCTGAGGCAGGAGGATCGGTGTGAGTTCGAGACCAGCCTGGGCTACAAAAGTGAGCTCAAGGTCAGCCTGAATTGCACAGGGAGACCTTGTCTCAAAAAGAGAAAAAAAAAATACATGCACAGGGATGTATAATAGTAAAGGAGAGGTTAGAAAACAGAAACTTGAAGATAGAATTTCAGCTAGTGATTATGAAAAGAGAGATATCTTAAAAATCATAAGACTATAAAATTCACTTCAATAGCTAGAAAATGATGCTAAGAATATCAACAATGTAAGAGCAGTTCAATGAGAAAATAGGAGACAGCACAAGTTCCATTTAAAAAATAAGGAAACTCTTCACAGAAATAATGGTAGAAAACTCACCAAATGTGAATAAAGTTTGATATATTAATTCATAATAAAAATAAAACTATACCCAGAGATATAATGATCAGAATTACAAAAGTTCATCACAAGAACAGAATATTAAAAAATAGAAAAAGAAAGAGAAGAAAAATCCCCATTACAACCACAGATGACTTCTTATTGAAAACCCTCAAGTTAAGCTTAGATTGAGTTATTTTTTCTTTGTTTTTATTCATTTTAGAATGAAGTATTTTAAATCCTAAAGGAGAAAAAAAATGCTTCCAACCAAAACTGATATAATTCAAAATTTAAGAAGAGATAAGATATTTCCTGAAAAGAAACAATTTGAGAAATCTGTGCTCACAAAACAAATCCTACAAAGAGTACTGAAAGATATTTTAGATAGAAATGTCCTGAGTTCAATCCCTGATACTGCTGGAAAAAAAGGAAGACATTTTAGATAAAAATAAAAATGCCCACGATTCCAATAAAAACAAGAAAACTGAACCATCAGACAGGCAAGCAGTGAAACAGGGGGAAATTAGGAAATTAACAGCAAGAAAATATGACAAAAATAATCCAGTACATATCAATTATAATCATCAATATAAATGACCTCATATCACCAATCAAAAGATAGAAACTAACCAGATGTGTGTGTGTGTGTGTGTGTATATATATATACATATACACATATATATGTATATATGTATGTATATATGTCTATATATGTGCATATATACGTATATATATACATATATATGTGCGTATACATACATACATACATACAAACACCATGAACATATGTGTATATATATGTATGTATGTATATGTATATATATGTATATATGTGCATATATATATGTATATATGTGCATATATATATATAAGCAGGATCCAGGGATAATCAGTTTTCAAAAAAAAAAAGCACATTTAACTCAAAATGAAACTCACACATTGAGTCTCAAAGGATAGAAAGCAGTGTTTTGTGCAACAGGTACACAGAACAAAAGCAGGAGTAGCTATTCCATTTGTGTACAATGTGACCATCAAACCAACAATGATCACAAAGGTAAAGAAGAAAGCTGTGAACGTCAGCAGGAGGAGCTAACAATCATTAAAAAAATGTGCACCGACTCTGAGAGCACCCTTCCATGTAAGACAAAGGTAAATAGGCATGAAAACTCTGTATATACCCGTTATGTTGTTTTCTTTGGTTCACCTCTCATGTTTCACTGATGAATTTTTATCTAGTTGCATTGGCAACTTGTGATAATGGAGCTCCCCCTGTATAAAATGCATTCATGTTTTCCGCATTTTTTTCTCCACTAGTGTTTGTATTATAAAATTTGGTATGACCTTTGGTATGTGTATGTGACACTTGTAATCTCACAGCGCTCCATTTTTCTTAGAGCTCATCCCGTGATTTCGCTGCCCTCTGAAACACTTTTTCCAATGTCCGCTGTAAAGGTCTTTCCTTGTTTTGTCCTAGTCACCTCAGTATTATGGATTGATAAAAATAATGAATCTTTACTGCTCATTTTTACTTTGGGGAAAAGCATGAAGTCACATGGTCCTAGATTTGGTGCATAAGGTGAGTGAGAACCCACCCCAGTGCTGTTCGAAATTTGCTATTCCATGGGTTGCAAATAGCATCAGTTTTCAAACCCTTTTTTAATCAGATGTCATGAAAACACCATGAACAATTTCTTTAACGACAGGCAAAAGCAGTGGAATAAGTGAGTTCAAATGAGGTAAAACACCTGGAGATTAACTGCAATATTTTTACTGTAATTTTTAACTTTATTTATTTAATGTACTTAGTGCAGGGTTTTCAGGGTCTCCAGGGTCTCACAACACAGATCGGACTCATGGTGATTCTCCTGTTTTCAGCTTGCCACGCGCTGGGATTACAAACCCAGTCTCAGTTTCCATCTCAGCGCGCCCCAGGGGAGGGACTTTCATGGAGGGGATCTTATTTTGTAATTTAAAGGAATAGAAAATATTAGGACGGCCCGCCCCTTCCTTTTTCTCTCAGAGCAGCTGGCATCAGCGGCTTCTTTTGAAACTATGGCCAAGATTAAGGCCTGGGATCTTTTTTGGCAAGAAGAAAGAGTTGTGGAAACAGCTGGACAACCTAAAGGTGGAGCCAGCACAGCTGCTCACCAAAGTGCGGGGCAGCGAGGCATCCAGATCTCCAAGATCTGAGCTGTCGCCAAATCCATCGCCTGTTTTCTCACCGTCATCAACCAGACCCAGAAAGAAAATCTCAGGAAATATTATAAGGACAGGAAGTACAAGCCCCTGTATCTGTGGCCCAAAAGGACAGGAGTCATGCACTCAGTAAGCACGTGGAGAGGCTGAAGATTTTTTTGTTGTTGTTGTTGTTTATTCACTCATTTTTATGGCCGGCTCAGCCTGCCCTGACGGCAGGGCTGGTGCAGCATGTGGTGCTGGGGATCGAACCGCGGTCCCTGCAGCCGCCCAAGCTTTCCCAAGCAGGCGCTTTAGACCACTGAGCCATCCTGCCGGGCCCCAAGGCTGAAGATCTAGAAGCAGCAGCGGAAGGAGCGGCTGTGCTCACTGCGCAAGTTGTCTGTCAAGGCTTGAGCCGTGGACAGTGAAACTCAAACTCGGAAAAAAAAGAAAAAGTTAGAACATAACAAGTGATACACAATTATGAAAAAGCACAAGGTTATACATATTCAATAGCGGTTGTCATATTTCACATTATTGTCTTCAGTGCAGTTTCTCAAATTACCAGATATAAACATGTAAAATTGGTCAAAGAAAATATTTTAAGCTCTCCAAGATGCCAGCTGTCCAGAAATCCATCACCCGTGCTCTCACTGTCATTAATGAAACCCAGAAAGAAAACCTCAGGAAATATTATAAGGGCAAGAAGTACAAGCCCCTGGAACTGCGGCCGAAGGAGACACGGTATCTCCTGATACCTGCAAAAAAGGATGAAAATTAGTATTCCACTTGCTTACAGCCTCTCAAGAGTTGGGATTACAGGCTCATGCCACCACATGCAATCTTCAGTGTCTTCTTTAGACATGGTTACATTAAGGTCATCATTCAATTTTATACATGAGACGTTATCTCTGATTTGATTTCCTCTATACCCATCTGGATTTGTTTTTGCAATTTATCAGTTGCAATTATTTCAGAGATTTCAGTGGTATGGCCTCAAATTTCTTCTGTGCTGATGTTGCTTTGAGCTGTTCTCTGTGGGCTGGAGGCCTGAGATGGCACTTTACTGCTCTGTTTTGTCATTGCGTATTTCAGAAAGAAGATTTTATTTTAATTTCTGGGACAATTTTTTGTGCAATTTTGAGAATATGTAGCTATATCACTATTACAAGAGGGTCATTCTAGGAAGAATCTGTTCTTCAGGGATATCTTATGCATGTGGGAGATTCTTAGTTGTGTCTGCCCTGAGATCTTGCCTTACCGATTATTGAGGGCAGGATGTTGGTTCACATTTGACACTGTAATCCACGTTTAGGTATAGAGCTTGGGAGAGTTCATTACCCCAGCGCTTCCCAATATTGTTAACCCAGGGAGAAAAAGTGATTAAACATATATGACATCCTAGCTACAGGAGTGAAATTAGCAACATAATAACATCAAGCAAAATTTAGAAATTTACAAACTCTGGTACCTATTTGTTTTATACTTTAAACTATAGGAGCAAAGTTTGTAGTTATGTAACAGAACAGATCATAAACCAGGAGAGTGTATACAAAGCACTTCCCCTTGTTAGAATGAATTTACTCTGTGCTTCTCTCTCCAGGCCAATTACCCATTTCCAGGTGCTGTAATTCATGTAAGGGAGATGGCTAGGCACGAAGATTTCTCTGGTCAAGCTAATTACCCATATCTTGGGCATTTCTGTACCAGTTCCTGGTCCCTTCCATTCAGAGAATGGACTGAGTACCTGGATTGCACAAGACAAGCTTGATCCCTAGATTTCCAAGCTCCTCCATTCCACTCCCCATGGCTCAAGAGATTGTGTAAATTTTAAATTTAAATATTCATTGTTTATTTTGATTATCTATCATATATTTTAAAATTTTCACCAAATATCAGAAATAATCTCCAAAATAATGTATTTATTTGTTGGTAGAGTCGAGTAGAAACAGATTTGATTTATTCAAAAATTAAACATGGAGCATATAACTTCTGAAATCCATGCAAATATGGAAGGATAAGAATGCTAGAGACTGAAGAAAATGTTGGCAGACTAAGTGGTGTATGTTTGTTAAGTCTGTGTGCTCATGTAAAGATTCCTTACAGGGCAGTAAAGAACAAAATTTACAGAAGGAAATTTCATATAGTATTAAATTAATGTGAGATTCTCCATCTTCAGTAGCAGGCTACTGAATGCTTATCAAGAGTCCTTTTAAAAATCTCCCTTAATAGGGCCCGGCGGAATGGCTCAGTGGTCTGGAGCGCCTGCTTGGGGGGGCTTGGGCAGCTTCAGGGACCGTGGTTCAATCCCCGGCACCACATGCTGCGCCAGCCCTGCCCTCGGGGTGGGATGGGCCGGCCATGAAAATGAGTGAATGAACAAACAGGGGTTCTGAAATAAGAAAACAATAATAATAAATAAAAATAAAAAATTCTTTATAAAAAAAATCTCCCTTATCTAAACTCATATATTTATGGATGAAGTATTAACTCCTTAATCATAATAATATTTATATTACAATGTTGGCCAGGGCTTATTCAAAAATTTTTAGATTTATAGCTCTGGAATTTGGTTTGGCACAGGAACCACAATAAAATACTCTCCTATTTCTTACTCATATTTAAATATGCAAATAAACTTTAATAATATGATGCTTTTTTTTCATAGTATCCTACAATACCATAAAACATAATCTCAGACTTTAAGGAATTATTAAGGCAGAATTGCTTGGGCTACAACCGTCAAGAAATATTTTTCTTCAATTAATAATCGCTATGCTGATTTAACCATTTTTCCATTGTGGTTTTTAAGATATATTCTGAAGTGTATCAAATTAATCTATGAAGAGGAAGAAACCTTTCAAATTCATTAAGATATAATAATTTATTGTAATCACATCCCAAAATAAATATACCCTAAAATCATAAGCTAACATATTTCATGAACATCGATGCAAAAATTTTTGCATAAATGCTAACAAACTTAAGGGAATGGCACATTAAAAGAATCATAAGCCATGATAAAGTTGAATTTATCTCTGAAATGAAAAGATGTTTCAATAAATGTGATGCACTACATTAACTAACTGCAGGACAAAAAAAGCATGCTTATAAAAATAGATGTCATAAAAGCATTTAAAAATTCAGTATCCCTTCATGATAACAACTCTCAACAAACTGGATGTTTCAGGGAAATAATTAAACACTACAAATATAGCATGGGAGAGATCCTCAGCTAATTCTATAATGAAAAGGAAAAGAGTCATCAGCTTTCATCCAAGACTGGGAACACAACAGGGATTCTTTCCCTCACCAGGAATATCCATCATAAAACAAAGCATCCTCAAAAGAGTATTGGGGCAATTAAAAGAAATGAAAACATCAAATACAAAAGAAAAACATATTTGCTCTGTTTACAAATAACATAGTTTTATGAGAAATCTTAAAGACACTAACAACAAAAAAGTTTAAAATCACAAATTTTATACATTTTCAGAAAAAAAATCAATGTACAAACATTCAGCACGGTTTCTATACTCAAATATTATCCTATCCAAAAGAGAAATTAAGCGTTAGAAATATAGTTCAGTTGCAGAGTGGAGGCTTAGCCTGTGGAGTGCCCTGGGTTCAAGCCCCACCACTAAAATAAAAGAGAAACTAAAATAACCTCAATGATAACACCATAAAGATGAATAAAGAATTTAAGTATAAACAAATAGATAAGTAGCTCATTCATACTGAACATCATAATAAACATTGATAAATGAAATGGGAAAGACTCAACAAATGGAAAGACATCCTCTGTCGTTGTATATCAGAAAAATTAGTACTGTCAAAATACCACAACATGCCCTTGTAGTATTTATTTATTTATTTATTTGTTTGTTTACTTATTTATTCCATTACTGGGGATTGAATCCAGGACCCTGCACTTTTCAGGCAAGCACATATTCTACTGAGCTGTCTACTGATCTACACATTCAAGATTATTTGAATTTAAATTCAATGTTATTTTCACATAGATGAAAAAAAATTAAATATTTCATGAAAGATGGAAGGAATGTAAATGCAGTAGCAATTTTCAGTTTATGAATTTAATTCATTCTCACTTTCAAGAAAGATGGCTGTTCTGTGTTTGCATGGGGAATATGGTTGTGGTCTTGCCTGTCACTCAAATGTGAGCAAACATGTATGAATGCTTCAATTTGTGAACAATTAATCAGACTTCATGCTTTGAGGGGAAATCTGCTGTTATTCTGATGGGCTTTCCTTTAAATGAGATCTATTTCTTTTTTCTAGTGTCTTTTGGTATGTTGTTCTTGTGCTAAATTTCTGGCATCTTGATTATTTTATGCTTGGGTTTAGTTTTAATTGAGTTGGTAATATTTAGAGTTATATATGCCCCAGTTACCTAAATGTCAGATTGTTTCTCCATATTCAGGAAGTTTTCTGCTATTATTTCTGCTCATATTCTTGTTATGTCATTTGTGTTGGCTCCTTTCTCATTGGTACCTATTAGTCTTATGTGGCTCATCTTTGCATTGTCTTGAAGCTGATGAGTCATTTCCTGGATAATTGCTGTTTTTAAAAGATTTTTCCTTTCCTGTCCATAGTAACAATGGTGTCTTCAAGAACTGAAAGTTTATCTTCACTTTCATTCCAATGGTTTTGCTAACTTTTAATGAACTTTCTAATTTTTTATACATCTCTTTGAATCTTTTTCATGCATTCTGCTTATCTTCTATATTGAATTCCATATTTCCATGATTTTTCTATTGTCCTTTATTTATTTTATTCTTTATTTCTTTCTTTAGGGATGGGGTCTACAGAATGTTCAGTGTCTCACTGCTAGTTTGGACTCATAGTGATCTGCCTGCTTACAGCTTCCCAAGAGCTGGGATTACAGATGTGCAATACCACACCCAGTCTCAATTGCTATCTCAGGGCACCCCTGGGGTGGGGCCAGCACAACAGTTCGGGATTGAACCCCCGGCCTCTGCGAGTGGTTGCAGGTGCTTTAATCCACTGAGATATTCAGCTGGCCATCTATCATTCTCTATTTCTTTATCAACGTCTTTTTTAGTAATAATTTTATTATAGTTATCAGTTCCTTTTTTTAGCTTGTGATATTATATCTCAGTTGATTTCCTCTATATTCTTCGGTAGTTGACCTTACAACAGTACTATTATTGCAGAGATTTCAAGTGGGTTACTTGAAATTTCTTCTAAACTGATGACTCCTGGGTTTGTTCTGGGTGGGCTTCAGTCCTGAGATTTCTTTTTTTGTCCCTTCTTTTAGTTATTTTCTATTTGAGAAAGAACTCTTTATTTTGATTTATTTGGTACTTTTTATGAAAGACTGATAATAGGTAACAGTATCACTATGATCAGAACCTTTTCGTAAAGACTATGTTCTTTAAGAACTTCTTGTCTGTCAGACATTCTTCTTTTGTGTGTGCTCCAAGATCTTACCTTCTCTGTTGAGAGTGAGGCATTTGTTTCCATTTGGCACTGTGCTTTGGTATAGGGCTTTGGTGAGGCTACTATTGAAGCACTTCCTGATATTATTACCCAAGAGAGATGATGTGGTTCAGGCAGATATGGTTCCTACTTTGCAGGAGCACAATTAGCAATATTAATAACATCTACTGAAATTGACAAAGTTTTGAAACTATTGGGTTTGTAGTTTAGAACATATGAGCAAATATTATAGCTGTATAACAAAGTAGATCTTAAATTGGGAATTTGTAATCTCTTTGACTTTTGTCTGGACATCTACTCCTCATGTACCTGAAGACTTCCGGGCAGACTGCTTCATACAAGCTACCTCATGCCATCTCTGTGTCATGAGGATGATCATGTAGGTCTAAGCCCCAGTCTGGACCTTTCTGTGCTTATCCATACATGTCTGCTAACAGGGTCTATTTCTGCCAAAGTCAAACGGTACTGACCAGGACTAGCTGGCTCTGAGTGCTGTGCTCAGCTCCTTCTGGCTGTGCCCTACTGAAGTGGACTAGCAGGACCCTGTTGGCTCCTGGGGTTGGTGACTTCTTTCAGCTTTGACCAACGAAAATGGAGTGGACAAGGATGCTCCAGTTGGCTGCTAGCCTATGCTGCCCACAATTTTCATTATGAACTATATTTCACACAACCTGGATGCTGAAATTTTTCTGACGACATAGTTGGCAGTCACTATATTGAACATTTCCAAGAGAAAATTAGTTTTCTATTTTTATTTTTTTACAGGACCAGGGTTTGAAGTCAAGGTGAAATAATAGTTTTTTGAGAAAAATATGTTTTATAATTTAGAACATGATGGCATAGCATGTATAATATATCTGCAAATTACATTCAATAAAAAATGATCTTTAAATAGGATATGCAAGTTTCCTAACTTTTTTGATTGCTGTCTCTTTGTTATTTAATCCTTAAGTTCTTGATTTCCATTTGTCTGTTGTATACCTTTCCATTTTTATTTCTTCTTTTGAGTTCTTACACTTGGAAGACTATACGATATTTACATATGTAGGTCTGGTTTATTTCACTTATGGACATATGTTCAAGGCACATACACTTATGTATGAAGTCTGCTAATTTATCATTATTTATAGCTGAGTAATATTCCATTGTATAAAACACCACGTCTTTTTCATTCATTCTTCAGGTGACATGCATTTTGGTTGTTTCCAATATTTAACTGTTCATGAATTGTGCTGATATAAACATAGATGCACAAACATCACTATGATAAGACATTTCAGTTCTTTTTGGAAAATTCCCAGTAGGGGAATAGATGGATATAATGGGATTTCCAGCATTATTTTTTAAGGAATCTCCACACTAATTTCCACAATGGTTGCACCAGTGTGCATTGCCACCAGTTAGATGGATGCTGCATCTAATATTATATCAATAATTGCTATGAAATCTCCTAAGTAAATGTTTGTTGAAAAATAATTACAATAATAAAAGAGAATAAAAGACAAGAAAAACTGCCATAGTAATATTCTGCTACAGTTTAGCATATGGCTAAATTCCTAAATTTATGTGTGAAAATGTGTAATAATTTTTCCACATTCTATAGGGATGTAAATTTAGAATATCAATGATTTATGGAAAATACATGTTCCATGTTATCTCTTAGGGATTGAATATTCAGAAAGATATTCATGTTAAGCTGTAGTGGCTATGTTATAGGGAATAATACCATTAAACTTTTCTTTTGGAGAGTTAACAGCTTAAGTTGGCAGACCAAAATATTAGAGAAAAAGAAAGGCTATAAAAAGAACCAATATTTTGGCCCTAGCCCTTCAAGGACAATGATGACTCAGGACATAAGAGAACGTGTGCTGCAGCATACTACAACTCAGTGATGTCCTAAATTTTCTGTTGCAGGAGATTTTGACCACAGAATAAAGCGACCAACAATGTGTAGTGTGCTTAAGGAAAGCCACCTAGGAAGAAAACATTCTCTCAGGCTTTTACAGAGAGAAATTGGTCAAGAAATGTCTGTGACTCCTCCAGAGGGCTTATAGTGTCAAAAGATCCACACACTGATGTACATAGTTTCAGAATAAATTATGAGGGGACTTAACTCACCTTGTCAGATACAGAAGTTACATTTTTTTTTGTTCGATAGGTTTGCTTTACTTTGGTCTTAAGCATCCAGCAGAAAAATTTAACCATGAGGTACAATAAGTAAAGCCATATTAACATGCTGGGTTGTAAAAGGCTAAAGTCAACAGTTTCCAACATTTCCAGTTGTGCTGATAGCCCACTACGATTATGGACTATTGGAATATACACATAGCTACATTCTCTTAGTTCAATGAGAATACTTGTATTAATAGTACTTATACAAGATATCAAGCCTGCCTTTTGTACTGTGAACAACTACTGCAAAGACAACAATATGAAATGTATTAATTATTGGAATTGTCATACTAATCTGTTGAGAAAATGTCTCATTTCTATTTCTTTACATTAAAATTAATAATAAAGACATTGTTATTCTTAAAATGAATACAGAATGATGAAAATAGAAACATTACAGAATCACACACAATATAATTCAAATTTGATAATGATTTTCATTACATAACATTATTCTCAAATTAGTTGTGTACATGGTCAGGTATAAAAATGCAAAATTTATAAAAACAAAGAAGTTACAAGAAATTAAAAAGAACATTAAATGACAACTACTCTTTTCAGTAGAACAGCAGAAATCAACAGTACCTACACTGTCCTGTATATACGCTTAAACATATTTTCCCTTCTTTATGTTGTCCTTTTCCAGGTCTAACTTTTTCCTTCCCTTTGAATGGACTCCTTACCTTTCACAGTATCTTGTAGAGAACCATCCAAAGCTTGGTCTCTGAAAAAGTCAAGTGAAATTTATAGAATCTGCAAAGCAGAGATTCATAAGGATGTGTCTCCACAAGCCCTGTGGGAATTGTTAGGCTTATGATTCACATAAAAGGGAGCACACAATTAATTACGTAGAGTTTTTGCATAACGTAATTAAGTGCATAAAGCTTTTACAGATGTTGATTCCATGCCTCCTACCTTGTAAACCTGCAGCAAGGGTCAAGTCTGAGCCAAGATTATTCAACAATAGCAAGGAAGTTTAGAGTCTGTAAGAAAGTACCCCCAAGAGCAGGAAGTTTCGATAGGGCAGAACTGGAACAGAAAGAACAATGGCTAATTAAGTTTCAGTGACTACTCTTAGTTTATTCTGTTTACTCATATTATGTGGATCACCACCTAAGCAGCTCTCCTTGGAAAAAGAGCGATGGTCTCCATTTTGACTGAGCATGAGCTTATTTCATTGTATTGATATGAACAGAGCTGACTAGGACTTCTTTTTATCCTTTCAATTGGCCTTAAGCAATATAAATTGGGTTAGCTGAGGTGCTGATGACAGTCTTTGAAAGTGGCATGCGTGTTTCCCTGGTAACCTACACCTGCTTCTCTTTAATATGAGCTGGGTTGAGACAGAAGAAAGAGCTAATTCTCCAGGCTGCCAGGTAGGATCAAGACTCCTGATAGAGGCTGTGAGCATCAGAACTGAAGCACTGGACCCCAAAACATTAGATACTATCTCAATTGTATAATGCAGATTGCTCTTTGCATATTCTTTCCACATATGGCAGAGTTGAATGTAGTCCACCCACCTAGTTCAATTCACCATAATCATCTACTTTCCACAATTCTCAGTCATTCCTCCTGAAGCCACTCATCCACTACACAAAAGCAGGGTGTGGCCCTGTATCAGCCTTTTTGTTCCAGAAAGTCATCTTCATGGCTGGACGTAGGGCCCCTTGACTCCCTAATAATTATAAATAAGTTTTATTGCCTTCACTTTCACCATGGTTTGCATTGGGAGTGGTAGCATTGGGTTGCATTGGAATTAACTTGGTGGGATTCTAATAACATATCTTTGGGATTACAAGTATCAACTTCTTGGACTGAGATAAGAACCTGGTGAGGACTCCTATAATACTAAGCAAAAGTTAAACTGTTTTTCATTTATAGATGAAAAACCAGATCAGTTATCTTTTCACGAATAAAGGTTATGTAATCACTCGTGTATAAGTAAATACTACTGATTTTGCTCTTGGTTGTAGAGACACACTCTTCATCCCTCCTATGTTTCTATCAGTCTTTCTCTTTTATCGTCTGCTTTCCTCTCTCCTCAGGTTGTTTCTCCCTAGAAGCAGAGATTGGACATCGACATTATCTATTGTACCTTTCAGATTTTATTTACTCTTTCAGGTTTCTTACACTAGAAAGACAATATAATATTTGTACAGGCAGGTCTGATTTATTTCACCAGCATGGAATCTAGTTGTATCCATTTACCTATAAATGCCTGAAATTTTTTTTGTGTTTTTTTTTGTTTTTTTTTTTTTACTTTTTATAGCTTAGTAATACTCTGTTGTGTGAAAACATCACATAGTTTTTAGCTATTTCTCAGTTGGTAAGCATTTAGGTTGTCTCCAAGATTTAGCTATGGCAAATTTTGCTGTTTAAAACATGGTTTTGCATAAATCACTGTAGTATAATGTTTATAGTTCATTTGGAAAAGATATCTAGGAGGAGAATAGCTGAGCTAAATAAGAGTTCTAACACTTTTGAGAAATCTCCACACTTCTTTAATGTTTGTACCAGTCAGCACTCCTAACAACAGTGGAGAGGAGTTCCTTTTTCCTTATAGCCCTTGAAGCATTGGTTATTGGTTGATTACTACTTCTTCTTTTTAAAATGTGTCTTGCAGAGGTCTATAGGGTGTCACTACACAGATCAGACTCATAGTGACTCTCCTGTTTTCAAATCCCAAGTGCTGGAATTACAGGTGTGTGCCACCATGCCTAGTCTCAATTGTTATCTCAGCATACCTCTAGGGCGGGGCCAGCATCATACACGACACTGGGGATTGAACCCATGTTCCTGCATCTGTTTAAACAGGTGCTTTAATCCACTGAGCTATCTGGCTGGCCACGATGGTCGACTTCTGGATGAAAGCCATTTTGTTCTGGAGTAAAATATTTCTACAGCTAGTCACTCTTACATGTTTCTTTATCTTTGTAACTCAAGTGGTCCTCAAAGTTGGCTTTATCTTCAAGTACCTCAAGATTTAACACTAATTTTTTATAGAAAGACAACAGATTTACTGTTGAAATAGCTTGCCTTTGTTTTTCATAGGAACTTGGGATGATGAGGGCAGTTTGTCACATTTATGAAAATTCTCTTGTTTCTTTTTCATACATGTTTTTGTATTTATTTCTTATAAGCCTGGACAAGGACAGTTTCTGCCCAAGTATTTCCTCACCCTGCATCCTGTTCTTTAACACCAGGTGACTTAGATTTCTAACACTCCAATGGCAGCAATCCAAAGTCTCCCATTTTCTATGATATTCAACTGTCAATAGTTCTGTCATTTTATTAGTTAACCAAAACTATAGACTTTTTTTTATTTGCTTGTGCTTTGTGATCCTATGTTTTTCCCCTCTAAACTTCTTTAGATTTCAAATTCCATATATCTGAAGAATTTAACACTTCATCACCTAATTTTCTCAGCTGAGCTTTACTATAGCAAGTCAGTGAAGGATATGGTCATTGTGCATCATAAAGATATTGAGGGTCAGTGTGTGTAGCATTGCTTTATCTCACAACTGTGTACCTGCCTACCATAGACCATCATACCACTTTCTTCTACAGAATGCAGCCTTGGCACTCATGTGTACTCTCTTCCTGTGTAATAGTCTGATCTTTCTGCTATGCGCTGTTTCAGCAGGATAGATGCTAAGTGTCTGATGAAAGTTTATCTGTGTTTGAAAACTTTTACCTCTTTCTTGAGTCAGTCCTTTTCTTGTTCTACCACATGGAGGTTAAAAGAATTTGTTGTAGCCTCTCTTCTCTATCATAGAAACTTTGCCTGACCATAAGATCAAAATTTGTTTTTAAGTTGATCCTACATCTTCCTGAGTTCTGATGTCTTCATTTCAAAGTCTGAGTTTCTTTTTGTTCATATAGCAAAAGTTGAAGACATTTTTGTCTTTCTAGCTATGGCTTTTCTCTTACCTCATGGAAAACTTAATTTTTTGAGAGGAAATGTTCCAAAACCGGTCTCCAACTTTCCCTTTTCATGTTTAGAGACAAATATAATTTTGTAAATATTATTCATGTAAAAAATAGTGTAATTTCCATATTAGTTTTACTTTTTGGGTTATTAAATACTTGTGTGTTCTTTAAAATATATTGTACTGCAATGATTTTGGGTTTGTAAATATTAAGATGATAATAAAACACAATGTGACTCAGGCTTCAGTTATCATTATGTAAAACCTTAAAGAATAGACTATGTATTAAAAATGCTGTAGCAGTCCACAAGGTTTTCTGCAGATTCTATGCATTCATAACTGAGCTTACTGTTGTCCTTGAAAATGATCCAGTTGTTGGCAAGATTCCTCAGATTAGAAAGACGTACTAAATTTCTAGATTTCCCTTCACTGTGAGACTCCTGCTAGCAGCTAATTCCAATCAGGATATTTTGCACTCATTTTCATCGTACTCTTCATGTGTGATTTTGTCAATGTTTTATGTCTGTTCTTGGATGACTTTCTCTCGTATAATATTCTGTGCATGGACTCAACTCAAAATGATGATGTAATGAAAGCCTTAATTAGACTTACAGTGGAAAGAAATGCCCAGGAAGTTTAATGATTCCAACCTCATCATATGGAGGCACACAGATTATTAATTAATCTGTTTATTGCCACATAATCCCTTTTCTAAAATATCAGTGGGACTTTGGATATATTCTAGTTAGTTGAACATGGCAAAAATGATACACTATCAATCCATGATTAGGTTTATAGGATATAACTAAGAAAAATAGTTGTTACTTTCTTGATCAAGAAATTATTCAGAAGAAATAGAAGCCGTTGTAGAAAAACAGAGAAAGAAAGACTTAAATACTTTTGTGTGGGGCCTCAGAGATAGCTCTGTGGATTAAATACCTTCCTGGCAAGTGTAAGGTCATGAGTTTGAATCCCAGTCCCACAAAAAGTAAGTAAGTAAGTAAGTAAGTAAGTAAGTAAGTAAGTAAATAAATAAATAAATAAATAAATAAATAAATAAATAAATAAATTTTGTGTATTCAAGAATGTTTAACTTTCTCTTTTTTTCCCATAACTGTCTTAATTTTCTTTATATGAATGTATTTTCTGTTCTTGACACAATTTAGAATGTGTGTTTGTGTGTGCGTTTGTGTGGGCGCATACACACATATGTGTCCATGGTTCGGGGTGTGGCTGTGTGTATGTGATTGAGTTTGCTGAATATCTGCACAGACACTTATCAACTTCTTTATAATTGATAAACTTCAGTTCATGAGTGTAGAATGTGCCACACCTTTTAACAAATTTTTTCTCATAAATTTGCTAGTGGAAAAATATAATCCTACAAATTTATATTTATGTTACTCACATTCATCCAAATATTTCAATAAAGATGTTATTTTGACTAAATAGAACTGTTTTTACTTTTTATCTTCTAGATCATGTTATTAGCTTTCAATATTATTAAACCTATTTTCTGAGAAACAGTGAAAACAATAACAAACGAATCTCTTCTTATTGGCTTTCTTTAAATCATTGAATACTTCCTGGTGTCACAGATCTAGAAAAAACTTGAGCAGCAACTTGAGCAGCACGTACTAGTTCTGGTCTAGTGATTCTGTCTACTGAGCACATTCGACGTGGCTAGAGATTGCTGAAAATCTGATTGCCACTGTGTGCTTTTATTTGTAATTACAAGAATGAAGATTTCAGGAGTCAGTTCTGGTCCCTGGGGGAATGCCGCTATCACATTTAGCATCAGTTGGATTCATCTGATATAGAAAAAGAAAGAGTGAGGACAAGAACATCGTTATTCAAGAAAATCTGAACAGGAATTCAAGAACTTCATGAACTAGAGTTACTTCACTCAAGTGGGAGAAGGCTGCACAAAATTATGTGCAGAAGACCTTGAGTTAAGACATTAATATGGCCAGACATATGATGAATGAACTTTTAAATAATTTTTATTTTCTAGAAAACATTCTATTTAATTAGACCCTAATATAAGAAAGACTGCTTCTGAGACTTAAACACTAGTATTTCCCATAATATTATGAATTAAAAATTCAATGTGATCATAATTTCATTACAATTATATGAACTTAATTGTCTCTTTTTTGTTCAACTTAAAAGCCCATTAAGAATTTTAAAAACACATTCATAAGAACATTAGAGTTA
The DNA here is from genome assembly GCA_004027025.1 of Myocastor coypus. Lineage (NCBI taxonomy): Eukaryota > Metazoa > Chordata > Mammalia > Rodentia > Myocastoridae > Myocastor > Myocastor coypus. The sequence continues at coordinate 71,263 of PVJA010004505.1, forward strand.
GCACAAATTAATAAGGTTCTAGGTGATATTTCAACTTATATATTGTATAATGCAGTTTAAACAAATCTATAGCCATACATATATATATATCATATATATATATGTATATATATATACATATATATATATATATATATATATATTTTTTTTTTTTACCACAAAAAAGCTTAAAAGACTTTCTTGTAACTTATTTTGGCTGGGAATTTTTTTTAATGAGCAGAGCATATTTATTGAGGGAAAGAAAGCTCCTGTCCAAGAGACGGACAGGAGGGGTGTCCTGAGTGGGTGTCCCCCTGGCTGGGAAAAATTTTTTTATGAAATTTAATATGCTTAAATACATAACCTCTCATGGGCTAGGGAGATAGATCAATGGCATAAGTGCCTGACTGGCACATGCAAGGGCCTGAGTTCGAGCTCTGGTACCAAAAAAGAAAGCAATTTAAATACATATCCTCTCACCCTCAGCCACTCCAGGGAGTAAGGGAAGACTCTCACCTGCTTCATTGCTGGCATGCAAAGCTCGAGATGGTAAGGAAGAAGAATAAAACTTTACTTACAAAAAGGGAAATAGGTATCTGTTGGAAGGGTATGCGCCAGCACCCTTGTCTCCAGGCTCCTTACTCCTTTAAAGCACTGGAGGGCATAACAAGACCTTCCTCCAGAGGGGCTCTCCAACTAATGCATGGGACTGAAACTATGAGACTAGCTGAGGAAGAGGTTGAGGATAAGTAGATAGCTGGCACCTCAGATCCTAGCAGGATGAGGGATTCACTGCTTGTCACTATGCAGTCAGCTCACCTTTGGCCAATCTGTTTCACTCAGCCCCATGAAATCATCAGCTGTTTCCTCATAAAGGTACCTGCTCTCCACTCCCCATGGTGGAGCCTGGGGCCTTGACCTTTCCTTCCTTCCCTTCTACAAAGGGAAGTAAGGAGGCGACTAGAAATTGCAGATGGGGCAGGAATAGCTTTTCCCTGCCAATTGGAAGCAGATTGTCCTGAGCTAGGAATGTTGGTTATCAGGGGTTCATGATAGCTGGGGAGACCGAATTCTTTCTTGACTAGGGAAATGGTAGGAAGATATCCAGTATGTCTGGCTGGATGAGACCATCGTTACTGCTTCACGAGGAAGGCTTCAAGAGGCAGAAAGATGGGGCAAGTTTGGCACTGGTCTCAGCCTTAGGGTAGGTCACTAGCCCTGCGCTACCTACCCTTCACATTACTGAGACCATCAGTCTTGTTCAACATGGTTGGGAGAGGCACCATTCCCCCACAGAGCAAGGGGTCTCTGCCTCAGCTAGCAGCGTTCCTCACACCGGCTGATCCAGTGAGATCCAGATGGTCTGGGCAGGTTCCGTGGGACACACAGCGCAAGTAGAGCGGACCTGCAGCCACTTCCCTAGATACTCACCGTGGAAGGTGTGTTAGCATGGGTGCCTACTTAGCTCGTCCTTCCCCTTGCAGTCCTCCAGGCACGCAGCGCAGGTCTGCCACAGTGCTTCAACATCTTGACATGACCTTTCAGCACCGCCTCCTCAAAATCACATCATTCCCTCTGTGCCTGGTCCCGGAGTTTGCCTGTGCTGTCTGCTAATGGCAGAGTTGAGCTAACATCTTAATCTGGGCTCCCATCTGTAACTTGGCACAGGACTTCTCAGTCTTGAAGGGGCTTGCAGTGTGACACATTCATCTCTCCCCCAACCCGAAAAATAGCAACAGCAGATGAAATAGAGTATGAAGAAAAGCATGCCCGTGCCAGCCATAACCAAACAGATGCCAAGTAGGAGGTCCTGAAAGTGGATAAATGACACTGAACAGGACTTGTTGGTGCTAGCGAGATCCAGGGTACAGAACCTCCCATTATACTACTTTTAAAAATATACAGTGAGTAGTTTTGACAGCTCTTCTGAGCTGTAGCAATAAAACAGAACTTCTTACTCTTAACTACAGTGAAATACCCATTGTGACTGTCAACTTGATGGGCTGAAGAAATGCCCTGCAAATCAGTATAACGCATTTCTGCAAAGTCTGTGGAGTGTTTTCAGAAATGAGAGACAAGTAGCCCATGAGGGAAGAGCTGCTCTGACTCTAGGTAGCACTCTCCAACAGATTTGTAGCCAAAGTAGGACACAGAAGTAGGAAGAAGAAATTGGCCTGTGCTTGAACCGCTCTGTGTCTGTCAGCTTTAATAGAAGTGATATAACACATGACATACAAATGTATAAGAAATCACAAGGTCCGCTTATATTGGTCACCCATAGAGTTGGATAAGGAAGCATTGCAGTGGCTATCTGTATGCTGGAGACTGAAAATTTAAGTCCAAGGTATGGAGTCCATTGCATTGTCATGTGAAAGTCTCTACGATGAGGCTTGAAGAGTCTATGATGGGAAACTGGAGGAGTTGATGCTTAAGCCAATGGGTTTGTGCCTGACCCCAGAAAAATTATGTCCAATCTGCAGGTAAAAATAAGAACACCCCCAGAAGAATAGAAGCAGATCCACAGATTTTCCTCATTGTCCCATTAGACCATACAGGTCATGAGCTGCCCTAGGGTGGGTCCTCTATACCCTAGGGTACATGATGCTAAACTTAATTAAGCTTCTAAGTTTCTCAGGTTGACATAATCAACCATCACAAGCTTCAGTCTACTTCAGTGGTTGCATCTTTTCCTACTGCCATTTTCTGTGGGGATCAGATTTCAGTTTCTTCAGCCTTCCAACATACGTTCATTCTAGTAACTCTCTAGGGAGTTCCTAGGCCTTCAGTGTTCAGCTGCACTAGACCTCGATCCCTCTTATTGTGCAGCTTTAACCTCGTTTGGACAGAGCAGGTGCTGCATGGGCTGGTCCTCCAGGGCACAGACAACCAATAGGGACTGTCCTGTCTGGATCTGGCAATCCTGCCCCATAAACCACTTGCTGATCAACTCTTCCCCACTTCTCCATTCTTTGTTCTCCAGATTCTTGAAACCACCATTCTACTCAAGCTCTATGATATGAATGTTCTTATACATTGCATAAAAATGAGACAATTCAATGTTTTTACTTGTGTTCAGTTTATTACAGTCAGTTCTATCCATGATGCTGCAAAGGACAGGATTTTACATTTTACAGCTAGCTAATGTTCTCTTATGCATATGTACTGAATTTCTGTATTTTTCATCCTTTAATTGATTCTCAATTTGTTTCCATTTCTTAGTTACTGTGCACTATGCTACAAAAAATATAGGAGTACATATTTCTTTTTGACATATCACCTTTATCTCCTTGGGATAACATCAAACACTGGTGGTTCATGTACCTATTCTGTATTTAGTTTATTTGATGCCCATCACACTGCTTTCGCTAAAGGCTGTTTTAGTTTTTACTCTTGTCAAGAAGATAAAGGTTTCTTTTGTTCCTATCTTTGCCAGAAGTTGTTTGTCTTCTTGATAATGTTCATTCTGGATGGATACATTTCTTTGTAGTTTTAATTTGCCAATCTGTGATTATTATTCATGTCAAGCATATTTGCATCTACCTTTAGACATATGTGTACCTCCTATTATTCAAGTAGCTATTTAAAACTAATATGTTTATAATCTTTGTTTTGTTTGGCTGCTATTGAAATTTTAATTTTCTTAAATATGGTTTAAAATAATTTTCAGAAGTATAATTTTCAAAGATTATATTTCATTCTGTGACTGTGTTTTGATTCCAGTGATGTTTTTCTCTCAGTGAGATTTTAGTTAGAGATAACCATACAACTTTTCGTTCCAGAATTCAGTGAATATTGTTCAAAGAATACTTGTCCATTACAATTTCCTGAAAGATTTTTCCCAGTGTTTTCTTACACTAGTTTCAAAGTTTCAGATATTATATTTAAGCCCTGAATCCATTTTGACTTTTTTTGCGCCTGGTATTAGAGATCTACATTATTTTTTTTCTACATGTGTACGTCCAACTTTGCCAATCATTTTGACAAGATTATATTTTCTCCAATGTATACAGTATTGTTAGTACCATCATACTTATGACCTGTCTTAACACTTTAAACTTGGTCAAAATAATTTGTGTTTTTCTCTATGCATGAATTCTTTTTTAAAATACTGAAACTGTTACTTGGCATGGGTAGCTTGCAATATGAAGATTTTGTGATTTAATACAATGAAGACTTTCAGGAAAGGAAGGAAGCATGCAATAATATATACGTGTTATTAGATGCAATATATTTCTCAGGCTTACAGATGAAAGCAGTAGAAGCCAACTACACACAAACATAATGTAGGCTGAAGACAAAGAATCACAGAGTCTGATCTGCATAGTGACCCTGTACTAAATATATAAAATAAATAAAATATATAGCAATGTAACAGGATATAAAATACATGATTTGATGATAACACTTTCAAAGAAAAGAAGCACTTGATTCTATTTCAACTATCTCTTGTGTGAGAAACCGGAAGGGTAAATGAGGAACTAAATGGAGGATGGATATTGGGAAGCAGGAAGAATGTATGCAAATGGCAAAGGCAATGAAAGAGTGGAAAAGACGAGGGAAAAAGGCATTAGAACAAAGAGAATGGACGGAGAACATGCAAACAAAGCTCTTGTTTTGTAAAAGAAAGTTTGAAGAGAGTGGAGGGGAATGAGAAAAAAGAAAAAAAAAGAGGAAGTTAGATAAATTATATGCAGGCAAAAATTCCCCATGATAAAAGTGATCATTATATATGGCAAGCCATAGTAATAAAAACGATAAAATCTGAAATGAATGAAAATTCCTAAATTGAAAAGTAATAAAGTAGACTGGAAATAGAACTGGAAAGTTCGAGAAGGGTCTGAGGCAGAAGTCCTAAGCAGATCAGAAAGATGCATGTGAACAAATGGAGAAAGGAAATAGAACCACGTTAACAGATATTTTAAAACAGAAGTATTACTAGATGCTATCCCCACCCCACCCCTGGGGTGAGCAGAGAAGGCAACTGAAACTTGGCATGGTGGCGCCCACCTGTAATCCCAGCTCTTGGGAGGCTCTAAACAGGTGAATCACTACAAGTCCGATCTAGTAATGAGTCCCTGAAGACCCTTCTCTCCCCCCCCCCAAAAGAAAATCACTACTAGGAGATGAAGTAACTAGGAGTTATAGTTAAGGGTTGGGTGTTCTCCAAAATGTTCAGGTGCTCAGGGGTGGGGATACAATAGAGTGTTTGGATCCTGAGGAAGCTACGCGTGTCCATGTTTGTATGGGCTGATGGTAGGTGACACTGTGGCTGGAAGGTGACACTTGTGCAGAATGGCTGGACTGCTGGGACATGCCCTGGAAGGTTACCTCTTCCTCTCCATATCCTCTTTTCTCTCTTTTTTTCCAGCTTTCTTCCATAACATGACACACTTTCCTCCAGAAGACACTTCCACCGTTGCCCAGCAGCCTGAAACGGACTGAATACGTGACACAAAATGCACTTCTTTAAATTGTGGTGGTAAGATATTGTGTATTGCCAAAGAGGAAATGAAGAAGATAATTGAGGAAAGAAAATCTCTATGCCTGTGGAAATTATGAACCCAGAGAAAAGGATCCCTTAAAGTTCTATCAATTGTTGGGACTAGGGAGACAGCTCCGTGGCACAAGTGCCTGTTTAGCAAGTGCAAGATGGTGAGTTTGAACCCAGGTCCCACCTGAAAGAAAAAAGAAAAGAAAAAATCTATCAATTGAAATTCTGTCAGCATAATTTTATGACAGTGCCATTTATTACACATGGAAATAAAATTTTAAAAAATTTCAAACAATTACCTTCAAAGTATCACTGTTATTGTGGTATTGACAACTTTTGAAAAAATTATCTGTTCATTCTAACATGAAAAGTTTCTATGTAAAGATCACCTCTCATGATGAAACATTAGGAACTACCATATGACTTATCCATTGGGCAAGGCAAATTTAAATATTATAGTACCAAATATCATTTTCGTTTAGGCAAATGTTAGGGTATAACTGATATTTCTTGAATCATTTTCATTAAAACAACTTAGCCTGGAGCTAAATTTCTAAAACACACAATTTTTTTTTTTACCATCATCAAAAGTTACAGTGGAAAATTTTCCTATTGTGGCTCTGCTTTTCAGGGTTCTTCAGGAGGCTGCATCTTGTACTTCCACATTCTTTGGACATGGAATTGCTTTGCCAGTCAGTGACCAGAGATAGGAAGTTTGAAGCGCTGCCATCTGTGCCCTGGACGTAAGAACATTCGAGATGCAACCCAAGCTTGGCAAGACTGACAGCTCTTGTATGACTTAGTGTTGAGGGAGAACTTGAGCAGGAATCTTGCCTCGGGGTTTTTAAGTTTAAACTCATGATAATTGCAAATTTCTATGTGAACTAGGTAAAGTAGAGAGCTTTTACCTTGTTGACAGGGCATTTTCCAGTCTTCCTTCAGTATTCCACACTGATATGAGTATCTCACCCATCTGTGCTAAGGGACAAACTTGGGTAAATTTAAAAACTAAATGATTCATTTTTAATTAACTATAAATCAAAATTTATCTTAAGTGGCTTAACTTTTAATTACTGTAAATTAATTATTTATAGTTAATTATAAATTTGAGCTATAAATTCATCATGTATCATACGTCATATTTATCCTTCAACAAAATTAATTGGAAGGAATTTTGTATTTGTAATATTTGAAATCTGATCCAAAAACTATCTCTTTAAACAGTGCAATCTCCTTTAATTCTTTAAAAACTAATGTGTAATATATGAATATTAGTGCCATGGTCTTAACAAACAATACTGATAAATTGATTACCAGGATTCCTAACAGTAAACATTTAATTAATAGAAGTAAGTTTGCTATTCTAAAAGAAATAACTTTAGTAATGAATATGAAAATAAAGTACTAACATTGAATTAATGAATATAATTTAAATGTACAAATAATGACACATTTTAAAGAAAAAATTAAAATAATGACACAGTTATTTATCCAATGACTAGATAATTAGTCAGTTGTTCACCTATTTTTCATGAATATAATAAACAATCATTTGAACATAATGCTATCTCCTCAAAAGAGATATTTATAGCTTTTAGTTGCTTAGCTGTCAAAACAATTTAAAAGAATGGTAGCAGCAGTAGCAGATTCTACAACATTAAATTTATTTAATAAAATATTGTCTGGGATTAAATTCAGCAGGATTTTAAAGTTTGTAGTTTGGCTTTTAATACTATTCCTCTTAAAACCTTTGGTAATTTTTTATATTAATTAATGTTGATTTAATAACAGTTGTTTGATTTCTATCAAATTCATTTATTTTCCTTGAAACATTTTAAGGAATAAACATTTTAAAAATAATATTTTAAAATCAATAAACATCCTTATATGGTTAATGTCTGCATTTCTGAAATAACGTACGAGATTACACAATATTTTTCTATTGCAGAATGAAGTAGAAAGATAATTATACCAAACTATATCATGTCTTGAACCACAGGAAAATCAAACAAGCAAAAAGCAACAACAAAACTAAAGTCTTTTCTTAGTTTTGCCCTTGCCAGCTAGTATTATCATGCAATATTTCAAAATGAGTAAAAGGGTGCAGGGGCAGCATGGGAGGCCTGGGGATTGAATTCCAGCCCCTGTGCTTGCTTCCAGGTTCTTTAATCCACTGAGCTATTTGACCAGTTGTTTGTTTGTTTGTTTGTTTGTTTGTTTTTTGGCTGGCTAAAGGTGTCGTAAGGTCAGTTTGGCTAAGGCTTGTGGAGCTGGGTATTGAACCCTGGTCCCCTAGCCCTAACTTTGTTTACACAAGAAGTTGCTGAAACACCTGAGCTAAGCCTCAGGCCCCCTCTAATGCTTTCATGACCTCACTTTTCAGGTAAAAAGAATAGAAAATATGTATTTTTAAATTCACATAGATAGTATAATAGGGGCCAGCAAGATGGCTCAGTGGTCTAAGTGCCAGGCTTAGGCAAACACGTAAGGACCACAGTTTGATCCCTAGCACCACATGCCACACCAACCCCACACCTACAGTGGGCTGTGCCAGTCACACACACAGAAAAATGTATAATAAGTGAAGCCATAAAACAGAAAAAAAATGTTTAAAAATGCATGCTATTACCCTTTAGAAAAAGATACAAAAATTCAATCAAGTTGATATTTTAGATATTTCTGTTAGACCCAGACCATATTCCATTTGCTGTGTGAACAAGTTTTAAACATGTAGCTTTTATGATAAATCGCTGGCATTTTGTAGAGTATATGATAAGTAGGCCATAAGGCAAGATTATACCATTAAGAACGATATTTTACATGACAGGAGCATTAATATCTGTAGAGACTATGGATTACAAATTATTTTATAGTGAGAAATATTGAATCATTATCCTAAAATAATATTCAGGAAAGTCCTATGGCACAGATTATCTGGAGGGACAACATGAGTAGAGAGAAAGGGATATGGTAATTTAATGCACTGAATACCTGGCTATTTTCATGATTTTTCAGGGTTCACTAACATTCACCATTTTACCTGTAAGGGGGCTGTTGGTTGAAACAATTTTCCCCAGATACATGAGGAAAAATTGTTTCTTCCTTTTCTCTTTTATTGTATCAAATCAGTTTCTTTTACAGCTTTGCCTTCTATTTATTCGTTGGGCTTATCTTCTAGTTCCTTACACCTTAAAACTGTATGTCAGTGTTGGGAATTGTAGGTATACTATCTCATTCTCTAATGACAACTGAGTTTGATTTCTAGGAAAATAATCTGTTATGTCTTAAATTTCGTAATTTATTCTGTGATGTATATTTTGATAAGTACTTTTGCTTCAATGTAATAAATTTAAACTAGTGTCTTTTAATATGAATGTTTTCATTTTTCTAATTGAAAACAGAAGTATTTTCAGCAGATTTACCTTGGAACACTCCTAAAGTCTATAAAGTTGTATTTAAGTATTTTTTTTTATCTTCCTCCTTAACTGCTTCATATATTTATATTCCTTTTGCCTTTAAATACAATTTATTCTCAGGACAGGAATATATGTAACTGGCAAAATTATAAACTCATAAGGGTCTCTCAGTCTTTGCTCTTTTGTATTCCACAACTTTATTTTAGATGAGAGAGAACAAACTTTTTTATCTGGAGTTATTTTAGTTTAACAAGTAACAGATTGTGATGAAAACCATCTCTCCATAATAAATAGACCTTGTAGTTGAAAGTTATCCAACTTTAAAGAAGTTACTTGAAAGCTTCACTGATAACGTGTTTGAGAGGTCAACTACATATTTGACAAGAGGTCAAATATATATATGTGAAAACAAAGAAAGTTATAGCATTTCTTCTTAAGAACAAAGAAGCTATGACATTGAAGATCTTTGAAGATCTCATGATGTGTGATCAAGGGAACCAAACATCAGAGACATCTTGATTATTTGATAACAATGTTTAATCCAGTTCTATGGGCTCCGTGTGGAGCAGAGATATGTCTCAGTCCTTGCCCAAAGTTGAGCAGTGCTTTCGGGAAATCCTTGGCATTTGTTAGAAAAAATCTTTAGAAGGCTCTCAGAATTCTCTAATAGAAATTAAAACCAGCGTTTCTTTAACTAAAAAATTGTGATGTGTTGAACTCAAACCCTCACTGGTAACTCTTTCCCTCTCTTTTCCTTCAAACGGAAATATTTTCATTTTCCAAAGTCTTTTAATTTTGTAAATGATGCTCCCTGGAATATCTATCTAATTAGTTCTTCAGCAATAAGAACTCAGGGCCCTGTTTTCCCTAATATTTCAAACAGGATAATAAAAACGTTAGTATTATGATACGGAGCACTCTTGCCCATAGTACCTTTACAGCAGCATGGATTCAGCTGCTGTTCCAGGCAATGCCTCTGTGTGAATGTCCTTTGTTAATTTTTGTGGCTCAAATGTGTTCTTACAAATGCGTGCTCATCTACCACCTGAGACTACAACATTTAGATTTTTCACTGTGTTTTCTTCCACCTGGTTTCATAGAAAATCTTTGCTTTACATTAACAGCATTCCTGCACCAAACACAAGAAGTATGTCTGCTTATTTTTAACTCCTCTCCATAGAATCCCCTTGGGAGGACCACTAATGTTTACCAATTTCAGTTTTTCCTAGTGGTTTGGGCTATTAGTGTGATTTTTTTTTTTCAGCTTCAAAATTAAGATAGAATTGTGAAAGACAAAAAGGTCTTGTAGTTATGAGGAGTCACCTAATTATTAACCTTATTTGCCCACTCTGCCTTCAATGATTTAAGTATATAGTATTATCATATTATAAAATACATCACATTCATTTCATTTTATATGTCAAAACAAAAATATGGTAAATATTCGTAATAATGTACTATATGAAGTGTGCAGTGTGAATAATTTTTACCCACATTTTTATGTTTTCCAAAGATATATGTGTACATCACTTTTTCTATAGAAAGTCCTCTGGACGTGTTTGAGATCTGAACGTTTCCACATTTGAAATCGCATGGGAAAAAGTACTGGAATTCTAACAAGTTAATGATAATCTACCATTTCCAGTGCAATACATGGTGGGAATAGAGATTCTAAGGTGCACTGGTAGTTGTGGGGAGCTAAAGGGGTCCTGAGACCGGTTGGAATATTGGTTTGTCAAAACAAAGGTCTCAATATAGGGCTGAATTCAGGTTTTGTTAATTCAGGAAGAGAGGAGTGGCTCAGGGATGAGTGACTGAGAGAATCATGGAAAGATATAGGACGGGTATGAGGCCTGAGGTGGTCCCTGCAATATGGAGGGGAGAGCGGAGAGTGGAGAGCAAGAATGAAAGAGAGAAAATGAGCAAAAGCTAGGAAATCTATCTATCTATCTATCTATCTATCTATCTATCTATCTATCTATCTATCCATCCACTATCCGTATGCCACAGGTTAGGACAGTATCTAACATTCTGGGCTCAGAGCTTCAGTTTTGATGTGTATCGCATCATACCCTATGATACCCCAGCCTCTTTTCTTGGGGCTCAATCTGAGCAGGCAGCATATCATATTTCAGCCTAGGTTACACATCAGTGATCTGTTGTATTGATTTAAAGACTCCATATTGGCACCTTGGAGAGGCTCATCTACATTGTTTAAGGTCAATGAGGGGGATAAACAAATGTCCTAGCCACCTTTGCCTGTATCAGTACACAGACTAGGGCCATATGCTCTCCTTTCAAAGAGAACCACCTGCCCAGGTGGTTCTCCACGTTTTCCTAGTAAATCATATATATCGGGTACAAATCATATTTCAAGCAAAACTCTGCTTAAAGTTACTAGTCTACATTTAAAAATGTTTTGAAGAAGCATATCTAAAACCTTTGTAGACCTCTTGATTTTCTGTGGGGTGAAAGGGATTTATTAACTTGTGAAAGTATGGCTTTTCTAAGAGTAAGATAATAGTTATTTTAAGAACTATAAGGATAATGTAAATGCCACCGCCATATTTTGTTCAGGACCTCTTTCCATATCATATTGAATCACTTACCATGGACCCAAGCCCACATCAAAATAAAGGGATAGTTTAGAAAGATGCTCTGAAATTATATTTTCCTTTTGCTCTTTAGGGCAACTTCTCTTAACTTTTAAATAATTCTAGCAAAAGTAATACCAGATATAAAAACTGCACGGTGCAATTCCATAGAGATCTGAAATGTTGACTTGCAGAGCAGCACTGCAGAGGTTCTAAAAGTACCAGGCAAGATATCTTTGGCATTTTCTGCATTTCAGACAGATAGAAAACTTTTTCAAGATTTCCTGTCTCTCAGATAATGTATGAGCACATGGTTTTCTTACATTTTCTATTCATATTATGATTCTCTTTGCACTTTAAAGGATTCCTTGTAGAGCCAGGTTTCTAGACAGTTGTTTGATCAAGTAGAGTTCCTCTAAATAGAACTGGTTTTATCCACAATTAGCCACTACTGTTGGTTTTCTAACCCAAAAGAAACCTCAAAGGCAAGTCATCAAGTAATCTGGAAGCTCCAAGAAATGATGTCTCCAAAGATCTTCCGTGGGTAATTTGCCAACATGATTATTTTACAAGTGCATTTTTGTCTCCTAAAGGTTCTTTATAGTATGCTTATTCCAAGGTCAAGCCCACTGGCTTGCAAAATAATATGCAGTAAAAAAAATGATTCTTTACTCTCTGTTTATGGAAGACATCAATTAAAGTAATGTGGAAGTGTCTTTCATGGAGTTCATCCTGAGTTTGGCACATTTCCTTGGCAAAGTTTGGCCGTTTTATTCAGTGGTTATAATACTCATTCAAAATTATGCTTCTCACCTGAGATTTTGAATATTTTCTCTTAGTATTAGAAAACTTGATTTTTTAGAAAACAATGTAAATGATATTTTCCGTATCCATTGGCCTACCCAACCTTTGGTGTTATGCAGAAGATTCTGCAGCTGCTTTACCAGTTTCATACATAAATGAATTCATCCTCATGAGAAGTCACTCTTGACCCATATATTCACAGTAAAATGAGTCAATTGGCTATGTATGAAGCTGGGAGACTTAAAGAACCAATGAACACCAGAATAAATTAAGACAACATGGAGAAACTTGAAATATCTTTACCATTCAGTTCCTTTAAAAGAGCACTCCCATTGATACCGTGCATACATTTTGGCTACAGTTTGTACAATTTGTACACATTTATTCCTTCACTGGACCACTGTATTATCAGGGGAAAGCACATGACCTAAAGGACACATTTCAGTAGCTATTTTGCTTTGCATTTGGAGCTGTTTTCCTACAGTTAGTCTTCCTGTCTTTATCAAGATGCTTCTTAAATCACATTTCCTTAGGGATAACTGAATCCATCATCCTTGGTTATCAACTTTTCATCCCATCTGCTTCAGCTCCCATTATAGTTGCAATAAAGTAGCACATACAGTCTGGTGTGGAAGATATAGAACTGAAAACATTTGGCTTTGTGGCCAAGCACTGAAACCTTACTTGATCCCAAGTACAAAAAAATCTTGATCAGATTTCTTGTATTACCTTTCCTTTCTTGTCATTTAAGGTGTTTAAAATTTGGATTAAGTGCATTAATTTAAGTGGTGGTATGAGAAAGCACAAATTGCAACTGCAGTGCTCTTCCTGAAAATCACTTTGGGCAAGCATTTATTTTTTGGAGCATGAATTATAACATTAGAAATATCAAGGTGTAATAAAGCTAGCACTAGCTGCAAGGCCATAGAGGATGGGGACAGGAAATAGTTTTACTTCATTTCATATGCGTGCATGGTATCTCCATGGGTAATTTAATTAAACTTCTCAAAATATTTTGTTGTATGAATGTAGCAAAAACTTCCCAAAGAAATTGACAGAAGAATAACATATGCCATGCAGCATAGCCCAGATCTTTTCTCAATAGGATATTTAGCCAGCTTTAATAAAAGAACATTTGGTAGGTATCCTGTAAAATCAGAAACCTTAGCGCTAAACTTCCATGTGGTCTCTAGCACCTCCATGCACTTCATAAAGTAACAATTGCAAAGGCTTTTCCTTCTTCACACCTAATGATTTAATTAGCAAAACAATACATATTTTCTTTGTGTAGAGAACATGAACACACACACACACACACACACACACACACTGACATTTTCATACTGGAAAGAAATAAATTTATAAAAATTTCATTGAATTGATGGTATAGTAGAATAAGAATTTAAATTGGTTTTTATTCAAAATGATTTGAAGAAAATTTATAGAACCAGTGGGTAGTGAACCCTTAGTTATAAACCCACCAGAACACTACTAGAAATTTGAACTTTAGTTGGGAGTGGTGGTGCACACCTGTAATCCCAGCACTCAGGAGGCTGAGGCAGGAGGATTGGTGCAAGTTCGAGACTAGCCTGGGCTACAAAAGTGAGCTCAAAGCCAGCCTTAACTGCATCATGAGACCCTGTCTCAAAAAGAAAAAAAAAAAAAAGAAATTTGAACTTTAGAATTTTTAATTTATAATTTTGTAGACATATTTTTATTGTATGTCTTTATTACGCATAAATTAAAATATTTGATATAAATGATGTAAGAAATTTTATTTTTACTAAAACAAATACTCAGATAATTTTTGCTTAAAAATTAGTACCTGCTTTTCTATTCAAGAATGACTGTATTCATAGGAGGTCGGTCATCAAATAAGGTGAGATATATTATGAAACAGTAGAGAAAATATGTCCCACTGATTTTTCACAGAGTAAGACAGCTTACATTCATCATTTAAAATCGAACAAAATATAAAGAATGAATATTATTTTAAACTTATCAGGATGCTTACAGGTTAATTCAGTGGTCTAAGTGTCTGTGTGCACAATCCACTCAGGGACCAAGAACAGCAATTTGAT
>PVJA010004506.1:0-61430 GCA_004027025.1 Myocastor coypus
TTATTATTATTATTATTATTATTATTATTATTATTATTATTATTATTTAGTGTATTTTGTACAGAGTCTCACTATGCAGCTCGGACTCTTAGTGATCCTCCTGTTTTCAGCCTTCCCAGTGCTGACATTACAGGCACATGCCACCACACACAGACTTGGATGCCAGCTCCACACACCCAGGGACAGGCCAGTGTGGCATGCGTTAATGCTAGGAATTTCTTACAGATAAATATAGCTCATGCAATGCGGCTGTTTTCCCAAGAGTTCTTGAGGAATATTCAACATATTTAATTTTAGACTCTCCTCTGCCCCAGACATCTGAGAATTGCCTTCCTGGTCCTTCTACTTTAGAACCCTATGCTCTGCTCTGCTTCAGAGCCCAATGACTACAAAATGTCAGCAGAAAAAAACAGTTATGGAAAAGTATGATTTTCCCACAGGAGTTCACTGGGCAAGAGGGAAGAAATGGTCTCTGTGATCATTCACCCTGCTGCTTCTTGGGGAATGCAGGCTTTCTCTGATACATTCTCCCTCTCTCCTTCCTTAGGCCCTCCTTCTTTAGTTACTTCCTTCTTTCCTCCTTTCTTTGGAAATAAATATATTCCCTTAGGTCTAACTGCACACCAGTCACTGGGCCAGACATGTGGTTCAGTGGTGAAGAAACTCAGACAGTTCTGACCTTACTGCGCTCATTGAATAGACATAATTCTTCCATTCATTTGCTAAAAGCAAAACAAAAAAAATTCTTATTAGATACATACTATGCACTAAGCACTCTTCTTGGCATGTATAATGCTCACAAATGGTTGTGAAATTTGAGCCAAAAAGTAAAAAATGGGATCAGTGACAGGGGATTTTATAATGGGGATAGATGGGAAAAACATAGGATATAATAGAGAGAAAAGAACAGTATCCAATAATTTTGTTTGCTTTTTTTGTCATATTATTATTTTCCGGTACTTTCTAGTGAAGAATCAAATACACACAGCACATGAGCAAAATCTGTGCAACTCTGAGTTTTCACAGGTTAACACAATATATGTTGCCAACAACTGCATTAGACCACAGAACATCACCATCCTCAAAATGCTGTCTTCATGCCTCCCACCAACCAGATCATCTAAAAGCAATAAACATCCCACTTCTGATACCATAGACTAGTTTTGCTTATTGAGATGACAAAGGATGGACTCATGTAGTATAAACCCATTCATATCTGTAACTCCCACAATTATATTTATAAGATTAATTCTTGATATTATTGAGTCATTTATGCTAGTTGATGGATAATATCTTATATGAATATGCCTTAATTTATATTTCCTGTTTCTGTAGAAATTTAGGTAGTTTCCAATTTGAAACTACTATAAATGTTATGGCTGTATATATACTTATTACGTTAATTATAGTAAAAATGTATAAAGTTCTATGGAATATGTATCTAGGAATAAAGCTATTGAGTGGGACAAATGTTGAACATCCCAAGATAGTGCCAGTTTTTCACAGTGGTTGTGCCAATTTCCACATCCACCAGTAGTGTATAGGAGATCTAATTAACAATAGCTTTCCAACCAGGGGTATTCCTGCATTTGTTACTGGCCTTCTCCTAAGAAACAGAAACTTCTCCTGGCCTCTCATTCCTTCTGGAGCATGGAACATTTTAGTGGGTAGGAGAATTCTGAAGAAGACAAACTGTTTTGTACAGCTAGAAGGACTCCAAATTTAAAGCAAAGTGAAAAAAGCATTTTGATGAAAGCCACCTTTCCAAAGAAATACTAACACTTCACATTAATAAACACAGCAGGTGACAATTGCCTTTAAAACTACCTATTCCTACCATTCTTTCGCAGCTGAATGTCTCACTGTGCCTTGAATGGCAGAAATAAAGGATCTTCTATGGTCCTCTCACAGCATCTGTGCTTCCACAGAGAAGATGGATGAGACTTTTTGATTTTTGCTCCATAGTTATTTGATATGCCACGGGATTTAGCAATTTTCCAGGAACTGAAAAGTAAAAGAAAAGCCATCCTTTGTTGGTTGGTTAACACTACCCTTTAAAAGCTTTTGTGAATAAAAATGAAAGTGAGTGAATTCTAAAAGTAATATGCAGCTAGCCCACAAAAGGATGATTTAGCCTTAGTTTTACAAAAGTTATCACTAAACAGACTGCACAAACTTTCAGCTTGCTAAAACCCACTCTTTTTGTTCTGAGATCTTAGAATTAGAGGAGAAAATGATTAATTGTAAGGCTTGGAGTGAGGGAAATTTTGGGGTGAATGAGCAAGAAAGAAACAGTTGGCTGTCCATATTGTAGATTTAAGCAATAGAAACCTACTTGCAAGAAAAAGGAATTAAGGAATTAGGAAACTAAGCATAGTGAGGAATGTGGAATCCATGTATCAGGTATCACAGGCCAGGCTTTGCTGGGTAACAAATAGGCCTCATATCTCAGTAGACTACAATAAGTATTCTATTTCTTGTTAATGTTATGTGCCTTTTGTATGCTGGTTGAAGCTCCATCTTCTAAAGTTTTTATAATAAGATCAGGCTGACAATGTAGGTGCAGTTTGTATTAGCTATCTCTTCCCACATGAATTTCAAAACCAGCACCACAAAACTTCAGCAACACTTGATAATAAATATAATTTTTTTTTCATGTGTCTATGTGCCACCTGATCATTTCATCTGGTCCTGGCTCAGCAGAGCTCAGGATGGTTGATTCATTTGTTTGAGGATTGCCTGGCATGAAGCTATTCTAAAATATACTTTGTTAGGATAGCATGTCCCTTGCCAACTGGTCTCTTAATTCTTTTAGTAAGGAAATCTAGGCTTATGTACATTTTGATATTAGAATAAAAAAAGAGTAAATGGAAGAACATGATTCATCCTCCAAAACAAAAACACTTAAAATCACGTAAGAGAGTTCCTTCCTGCTGTTGCATCTACCACTCCTTGAAAGAATAAGCATAAACAGAACACTGCCAAAATGAAGATGAGAAGAGGTGAGAACCAACCCGGAGAAAGCCCATGTTGCTTGTGTGAAGTCGTAGCATAAACTGGCCCAGATCCTACAAACAGTCACCTCCACTTTCTGGAAAGGCTGCAATAAAATCATATTATAAATGAAGAAGTGAAAAGTTTCAGTTGTTTTATGGTAGTATTTTGCCTGAAATATAGAACATTATTGGTCATGGTGGTAAAAGGGAAAAGTAAGCCTATGATTTCTCCCACATCTCATTGTCAAAGCAAGTCATGTGGCCAACGCAGATGCCAGTGGGGTAAGGAAATAAAATTTTTTCTCACAGATGGAGAAAGGATGTTTATAAAAATAATAGTCATTAATAGAAGTAGAGGGAGAAAATAGTGGTTTCTTCAAGAATATTGTTGCCTGAGATAAATACAGTTTTGTCATGAGAATATTTCCCAGATGTTAGATAAGACATGAAAAGTCTAATAATACACTTTTGCATTTCAAAAGTTTGTCCTTTCAAAGGCTCTGAAACATTTAGGAACCCCTACTGTCATAGTTGCTAGTTCAGTCATTACAGCCTATGGTTCATTTGACCCATGGAAACATGAGACATACTCCACATGCCTGATGTGGTAAACAGTATAATAAACTCAAAAAGAAAAAAGAAAAGGAGAAAAAAAATTCTTCAAGTATATTTTTTTGAAAACTTGGTGTCCTACCCCATTAAAGTATAACAGGTACAAATTTAAGTTCTCAAACTTGATCTATATTTATTTTTTGCAACACTAGTTAATTTCTCTCATGAGATCCTACACCATGATAAGGCATATATAATTTTATTTAATTTAGAGTTTCTGCATGTGTGCTCCTAGCTTCATGCTAAACTCTGAGGTTTTCACTACATCATGACTTATGTGGTGTGGGGTCAAAGGTATGGAGTTCTGCATCGCATTGACATTGTAGAGCTGCCTTTCATCTTGGTTCTTGGGTTAACATGCAGAAGATTGTTCCATGATCCTGAGCAGAAGGATTCTACTGAGCTGTGTCCCTTTCTCTTTCTTTGGCATAATGAATATATAAACTCCTCTGTCATATGAGCAGTGAGCAGCCTACAGGTGGCACCTGAATTCTTTTACTTATTGTCATGCCATTATGGATATACAAAGGACACTGTACAGCCATATGCCATGTTGGAGCAGTCTCTGTGGGGATGATCAGAGACAACTTTCTAGAGAAGAACAACTTCATGCTCACCGTGGGGCCTTCCTGACCACCTGGCATGTCACCAAGGAAGGCTAACCCCTGTCTCAGTTCACTCCTCCACACTCTTCCTGTTTTTCATACAATCATTTTCCAAAGCATCGAGCCTAACAGCTCCTGATCTTCATTTTCTTGGCTAACAAGTTTCTATTCTTCCTTCCCCTCAGTAAACCCCTACTGACTTTGTTTAAGGAGGGCATAAACTGGTGAACTTTGCTGTCACACATCTTACTTCCTTCCTGATCTATTCTATGTTCTGTGTATGTAAGCTCTTTTTCCTGCCCACAGAGCCTAACCCTTCAAAATGCAAAAGCCTGGAAAACATTTATTTCTCTTCTTTTGTTCTACTTTCCATTTCTTGAAACAATGGACATAAATAGGACACAGAATATGGGTGAGAGAGGGAGATGGAGGTCAACAGGAAGAAGCAGAATGGAAAACAGCCCAAGTGAAAATGATTATTGGTGTGTTAGCAAATGTTTAGCAATTTGCTTTAACAAAAAAGCTTTTATTTGTAGAATTTGCTGATTTCTAGATTTTTCTATAAATGTTCCCACTAGGACTGATTCAATGTTGCCAGGGTGGCATCATTGAACACAGAGTTCAAAAGAGATGGATAACACTGAATCATTATGGAATATGTTCCCCATATTGATACCGAAGACATAAATAATCTGGGAGCATGCATTAGGGTGAGTATAATTTAAAAATAATGACCCATGAGTGCTTATTAACTTTGTTTATTTTTGTAGTTCCAGGGCTCAAACCATGGCCTATTGCACCCAAAGAACATGCTGTTCCACTGAACTATACTCCAGCCCTAATTTTGTTTTTAATATCATTTATTTAATGTTATGCTTTCTAATACAATTTTAAATAATGACAACTGACTCACTGAAAATTTCACAGTTGGTTCTCAGCATATCCCAATTGTAGGTGTTTTGAATTCAATTGTTAATAGTTTATAACTATTTCCTTGACGCAAAAGAAAGTGTGCTTTTGTGGCTCAGAATGCTGATTAGTTCATTTAGCATGACTAGTGTTTGGGATATCTCCAGTCTTTCCTTATATTCTTTCAGGTTTATCTAACATGCAAGTTTTTGTATTGTGCTCATGTCATTTCTTTTTTAAAATTTTTGCACAGGGCCCTACTTGGTCAAACTTGGAAGCATGAGGATTATTTACATCCTCTGTCTGGCACCAGCTCTAACTGTTGGATGAAAGAAGGCAATGGGCCATTATTCGTCTCTATTGGTTCATGTTTACAGTCAGTCCCAACCCTTACTGAACAGTGGGATGGGTTTTCCTCTGTCTCTGTTAAGTTCTCTGCTGCCTAGTGTGGTGCTTCCAGAGACTCTCCCAGTAAACAGCCCATGCTCAACACCTGCCTCAGATTCCTCTTTCATGGGAACTTGATTAATACATTGCCATCCCAGAATTCCCGGTGCAGCCTCACTTACCTTAAACACATTTGGCTGGGGTTGGGCAAAATCAATGAATCTAATAAAGTCCTGGTTATCACACAGTTTATTGAATACTGTACTGAAAGAAGCAGAATGGCTGTGTGAGTACAAGAGACACAGCTGGGCTTTTTGTAGACATAGTAAGATGAAAAATCTCAACAGTTGAAAAACACTGGTGACATTGTATGCTGCAGTGTACCAGCTCTTCACCTTCATGATTGTGGGACTGACTGGAAGCTGCTACTGCTCATGTCACAAACATGTGCTGCACCACTTGCTGCTAACCTGGGAAAAGATCACCGTTCAAGATGTAATTCAAAGCATGATTTTCACTCAAGGTACAGTACATGTGTCCAATTTAAAACTGAAAAACTGCTAAGTCCAAATCATATAGAAAAAAAATCTATAGGAAATAGGTACATGAACATATTTTCTTTTACATGAAATAAATATGCATAGGCTGTGTGTACACAGATAAAATTGACCTCACTATTTGAAGATTCCATATTTGTGAATTTGCCTGCTCATCACAATTACCTATAACACCAAGCCGACACTCCAGCAGTTCAAAGACCCTTACAGATGTGGATAGAACCACAAAATATCTGTCACTTAGCACATCCATGGGATGTTGCACAAGACTGTGCGACTCTGCTGTACCTTCCTGTTTGAAGGCCCTCATTCTCTGAGTAAAACAGGCCCTGTTCCTGTTTTCATGCCCTTTGTTTTATAAAATAAGGAGTCTTTCAATAGACAGAGACCTAACCATGCTTATGGTTGGATTTAATTGATGGATTGATGACAAGGTTGTGAATTGGGCTTAGAGTTAGTGGTAGAATGCTTGCCCAGCATACAGGAAGTCCTATATTTGAACCTTAGAAGTGCAAGGTAAAGGAATAAACAAAGGAAAAGAAAAATGTTCTACCCAGAGGCTTTCAAGGTTCTAAAATTATAAACATTGTTTTGGGAATAATGGATCCATGGCATGGATTCAGTCTTCAAAGATAACTTACGGGCAGCAACCTTTGTAAAAGGTGAGAAGGGGCTATACATATGTTGTATAAGTAAAATGTAGTGAAAGAAGAAAAGGAAGATAGTAAAACATTAATAACTCTTTCAAGAAACCTATACGATGCAGCCACTATAGGTGACACTCAGTAATCTTTGGTAGCACTAAAGGAAGGCTAAAAGGCTAGAGCTTTCTTTGTACACAAGAAGCAGCTCTTCTTCATTTCTTGTGACATACATTATCCAAGGAAAAGCATACAGGGCTAAGGTAAAGAAGAAAATATGACCTCAGTATGGACATTACAATATGGAAGCAAAACAAGAAGTCAAATTAGCTGAAAGGAAAAAAGGGTTGATTTTTTTTTTTTTTTTTTTTTTTAGATCTAGTTTGAAGGGCTCCTTGGCTCCCTGGGTTTGCTAATCATTCTTATCCCACTTGTGTCTTCCTGACTGGAATGGTTTTAGAATTTGGAACCAAACTGAAGTTAGGCTCCTACCTTCCCATAGAGAGAGAGGGAGAGCGAGCTGAGTGTGGAAATAAGCTCACCACTTCCCTGATTATGACATTTCCAAGAGATGGCAGCCAGTTGCTCCAGGAAGAGGAGCCTTAAAGAACATTGATGTGTAGTTCAAAGGGGTATAGAAAGAATTTATAATTTTCTAGAATGAATGCTCTAAGAAAAGGGAGAACAAGGATATACAACCAGAAGTGAAAACAAAAACAGAAAACCTCTCTTAAATTTAATGAGCTGAAGGAATGTTAAAGCTGCACCCTGTGTGTTCATGTACAAGTGTGTATCTGTGTTTGTACATGTGTGTGTGACAGGAGGATTTGATTTTATGCATTTGTTAATGCAAGGAGTCCTCAAAAGGCTAAAAAGTCTTTGCTGAGAGCTTGCAAGAACTTAAGTACCATGTTATTTATGAAATGAATAAATAATATTGCTTGCTGGTTAGGTTTTAAAATATATTTTTGTAATTAGTAAAACTCAGATTATTTTGTTGAGTGAATTGAATAATATCTTTTTGTCATCATTGATTTTATTGATCAATAAAAACTAAATTATGACACTATCACATATAAGACCCTCAATTGATTTTTCTTTAAAAAGAGGCCTTTATGCTCAAAGAATTATTGGCATTATTAAGTGCCTAGTGAACTATTTCCATTAAATGAGTTACAGTCAGTATTCTATTTTATGGTGGCTTCATCAAAAAGCAGCATTCTCTTTGACTTGAGAAAGCTGAATTCTAGACAAATATTAAAGAAATATTCTGATGTATGGTCTGGTGATAAACTTGGTAGAGAATTGTGGACATTTAAAATAAGCTTAGACTGTAAAGTGCCTTTAAATGTTAGGAACACTACTTAATACAATGAAAGCATAGATTATAGTCTTCAGCTCAATTTCACATATTATGAGGTATCCTGATATAACCTCCAGGAGACAGTCCTGAAATGCAATGTCACACAGACAAGAATAAAAATGCTTGCAAAATTTTGTCAAAAATATGATAAACTTGAATATTCAGTTTTAAAGTGGGAGAGTTATTTTAAACTAAGTTGCGGGTCACAGAACTTGAGCCTTCGATTTCCTTTCATGACACTAAATAAAATACTCCACCCAATAATAAAGGGCAAAATTCAGGAAAAGGGAAAAGGAAAGTTGAAAAGTTAGCAAAACATTAATAACTCTTTCAAGAATCTCAAAGAGCAGTAGTTTTGTATAAAGTCCTGCAGTCTTTCAGGCCATGTGCAAAGGTTACAGCTTCCTTCTTTGAACACAAGATTCAATGAATCCAGCTATTTTTGTTGTGGTGATGGCTTTTTGTTCTCGGGACACTGAGTGCAGAAAGGAAAATGTTCTTATGTGGCGTAAATAAACTATCAGATCTAATGATTTAATCTAATGATTAAAAATTTCAAGGTCCTAATAATTTGAGACAGAGGTGTCAATGTGAACTTCTCTAAAACTATCCCAGCTTCTCATCAAAAAAATTCATGCAGATTAATTCTGTTCATGCATGCACATGCACACACACACACACATACACACATACACACATACACACACTTTTTTTAAAAAAGGCTGGATAAGTATTATGGCCTGGATTCTGGGAAGTAAAAGTGGAGCTCTGGAGAAGGATGGCCTATTCTGTGTGTTTCCACCTCCTCCACTGGTTTCTCTCCTTCTCCTTAACATGTCATGAGCAGCATCTCCCTAGCTGTGCCCCTTCTGCCTTAGAGTCAACAGGATATGGACTATAACTTCAACAAACTGACGCAAAACAAACATTTCCTCTTTTAAATTGTGCATGTTAGGTCACTGCATGTCAGTGATGAGAAAATAAGACAATTAACATTTTCCTCGAAATGCTTATAAAAACATAAGCATTTGAAAATGTTTTTGTCTGCTGCTTTGAATAGAGTTTTACATGTTACAAAGTGCATTAGGAAACAAATACATCTACCTTTTGCTTGCTTACTTTCAGCTTATCTTAAAATAACAAAGAAGAAGAATGAAGAAAGTGCAAAGAGCAAGAATATGTCACTCAAAGGCAGAAAAAAACTGAGTTTTCAGTATGGTGGGGGAAGGGAATGTCTCAGATTATGTTGTGGACAATATATAAAAATATTATCGTATAAAAGTTTTGTAACATAGTATAAATAATAAAAGGAAAATAGGAATTATTTTACATATCACCCCAAAGTCATAACCTGAAAATTAAAGTCAAACTGTGACGTTTACATGGGCATAAATCTTGTTCAATACAAACATGTTTATTTAGAGCACAGGTGTTGGGGGAAGAAGTGACTCAAGAAGGATGTTTTGTTTTGTCTCCTAACATTCAACTGGATGCTTATCTTCGCCAGGCACAACCATGCTGTACAGGTTCACATCTCCACTATGCTTTGTGAACTGACCCATGACCTTTAGTATTATTTTTAAAGCCTTTAAAAAATTCAACAGTTGCCAACTCATAGAAAGTTTCAGAAGTGATAGAGGCCCGCTGTGGCTTTCACTTTGTTTTTATATTCACAGTAGAAAAACTTGTGTATGTATACTACAATAGGAAAATCAGGAAATGAGCATTATTGTAAGGTGTATGTGTAGTTCCATGCCATTTTAACCACATAAATATATTCTCCTTTGGACCCTTTCAAGGATACTAAACTAGTCCACTACCCAAAGGAATTTTCTTCTGTTTATAGTCACCCACAACTCTTTTACCCTCTGTTTCTAAAGTCTCATAGTCACTGACTTGTTTTCTATTGTCCATCTGCACAGCTTTACTGCAGATGGAACACAGGAATGCTCTACCACAATGTTCCATACCCCTTTCTTTCTTTTTTTTTTATTTTGAAACAAGTTCATTAGAAGTTGTCCATGCTGGTCTAAAGCTCCTGATCCTACTGCCATAGGCTCAAGAGTAGTGAAAATATATAAATTTTCCACCCACCATTCCTGGCCAGATTGGCTTTTGATTTCTGTTTTTAGCTACATTAATTCTCTTGAGAATCATTCATTTTTTTCCAACTTTATTCTTTCAGTCTTATTGAATAGTAAACTTTAGCGATTTTACCCTGTATGTTTAACCGCTTATATAGTGAGGGTCATTTTGTTTGCTTCTGGGTTATTTCTATTAGATAGAAAGTTGTCATAAAAAACACATGTATTTGTGTAGGCCTAGGTTACCATTTCTGGGGGATAAATGTCTAAGAATGTAGCTATTAGATTGTATGGTAAATAGATATTTTGATTTTGAAGGAGTTAACAAATAATTTTTCAGAGTGGCTGTACCATTTGTATTGTCATGCTTATAAACAATCTATATAATGTTTAGATGATAATGTATGAGAGAAGAAGTTAGTCTGTATCTTCATCAGCATTTAAAATTGTCATATTTTACTTTGAGCTGTTCTAATATGCTACAGTGATATCTCGTCATAGTCTTCATTTACATTCTCCTAATTGGCAATGATGTAACCAGAACTTTTCATGTGCTTATTTTCTATCTTTTAATGTTTTTGCTCTTGTTCTGTTTCTTTAATTTTGCTACCTTGCCTAATAAATTCCCTCAATATGTTTCACATTTCTTACATTCATTTAAAATATTTTTAAGTCCATGGGACTGACAGGATAGCTCAACAGACTAAAACACCTGCTTAGGCAAGCTTAGGAAAGTACAGGGACTATGGTTCTGTACCTGGCACCACATGCCATGCCAGCTCACCCCCATGGTGGGCTGAGCCAACCAGAGTCTGAGCATAGTGCAGTGTGTCCATACTCCCAGTGCCAGGGAGGCTGAAAGAAGGAGTATCACCATGAGTCTGAGCTGTATAGTGAGACCCTGCAACAACCAAATGCATTATAAAATAAAATATAAAATATTCTTCCTGTTTTGTGAATATCCTATGGGCTGTCACTTCCCTTGGATCTGAGACATGCTTGTTCTTCATCTCTGCAGTGCTCCTGATTTCTAATCTGCTCTACTGTGCATCCTTTTCATTCCCTTGGGGAGGCCAATTCCTGTAGTCTTTGTTTCTCTATGCTATGGCTCCTGAGAGAGGGTCAGAGTGTCTACTTGATAGGGATCACATGATGGTTCTTTCAGGAAAATTTGATTAGCAAATATATGTAATCACTAGTCCTTTACACTTACATGATACTTTAGAAAGCAGTTCTCATCTTCAGGGTGGCAGAGGTTGTCCATGTCTTGACCACATCATGAATGTCCTCTCCATGACTCCTTCTCACTTTTCTGTGACTTTGAGCAACTGCTTCTCGGGAGAAGGTATCCTGGAAATAGCCCTCCACCAATGGGGAATATTCAGTCCAGCTTTTCAGCTCTTGCTTGGAATAACTATTTGCACAGAGTTTCCAGGTGTGATTCAGCATCAGCTGTCCAAAGGAATAACTAGATCAGAACCCATCTTTTATTGGCTGACTTTTTCTTTTTTGTTTTCTTTTATTATTTTCCTACTTCTGTTTTCTGAGGTCTCCTCTGAAAGGGACACAAATAATTAGCTCATGCTTTGCTTTTGGGAAACCATGAATTAGGTAGCAAATGTTCAGTTCTACCATTAAGAATAATACCTTACATTATCACTGTCTTTTCTACTATTCAAAAGACTCTTTCAGGAAGGGCACTATGATGGAAGAAACAAAGGTCACCTCAAGGAGGGAGAGCAAAAGAAAAACCAAAAAAAACCTCTGCTTGGCATATTCAAAGAATTATGAGAGATCAGAAAGGCTGGAAAAGATGACTGGAGTGAAAGGTGACCTGATATAGTAAGTCCCCTATTTTTCCTTCTTCAAAGAGGGATAAAAGTGGCAGGGAGAGCGAATGAGCTGAGTAGCTTTATGATTTGATGACTGTGAAAATGTAAAATTTGTTATTAATGTTATCAGTGTCTGAACTGATCTTAAAATTCTTAACCAAGGCACACAAACCATATCTCTTGACTTTTTATGTTATTAGTGCACATAGTCAACCTATTTACAAAATAGAATCTTTATGTTAAATAGAGAATTGAATACATACAGAAGGTTCCAGATTGCATTTTTTTGCAAATAAGCAGATGTAAAGATGGCACTCATTGTATAAGGTAGTAATGAGAAGTCAAAGGGACAGTCAGTGGAATGGGCTGAGATGCTGCCTGCTTTCAGGCTAGGACATTCCTGTCACTACATTTTGGGTTGATATTACTTGTGTGGTAGTATCAAGCTATTAATCTCAAAGATGAATCAAACTTGAATCTTGACAAAAATCTTTCAGAAGCCAGAGGATAACAGAATTAACACCATCCAACTCAGTATGTAACTAGAAGCCATGAGCCTTTTCTACAAAACTAAAAAGTAGATTTTGTTCTTGAACTGAGACCTTGCCATTTAGCTCAGAGTTGATCAGAGTCTTGGAGACTCTGTAACTTTGAGGATGACTACATTCCCTGGAGGCCAAGTAGAGAGGTCTCCAAATCCATTTTGCTTTTGACGGAAAGTAGACTTCTAGGATTTAAGTTATGCCATGACCTAAGAAAAGCAAGATAAATAGAGCAAGCCCATCCTAACATCTTCCTTTCTGGTATTTTCAGCACTTAAGGATGGGTAATATGTTCCCATTCCGGCTAGCTTTCTGTGTTTTGTGCCTTTGCTTTGTGTGTCCATTATTTTGTCTGCTTAATGATTTACCTACACCTGCAGTGGCTTAAAACAGTTGATGCATGGATTGTTTTGCTCACAAATCAGTGTGAGTAGACTATAGGGAGCAGTTGTCTTCTTGGCTTCTTCTGGGAAAAGGGCTGGGAGTCACCCTAAGACATGGTCCTTGACAAGCTGGAAGTTGATACGGAGAAGATGACCAGAGCAGGGGCTGGTGAGGCTGGGACTACTTGAGCATAGCTACAGACTCCTAAGGGGTTTTCTTGTGGTTGGAGCCAGTGTGCAGCTTCACTGTGGCTGGACTTCTCAACTGGGAGCTCAGGCATAGTATCCCAAAGGGCTACATCAGGCCAAAACATATGATTATTATCATGTTCAGAAATTCCTTCACATTAGGTTGGTCACAGTCTACTGACTAAGGTGCACCTAAGTTCAAGGGGGAGGAGACATCAATTTTAACTGTCAATAAAAAAGTGTCTTTATCACATTGTACTATGAGTATCTTGAGAAAATACAGCCGGGTACACATTTGGCTTTCTCCAAAATGTGCTAAACTAAAGACTTATGTCCTTTCTTTCACTAACAAATAAAATAACTCCTAGATTTCAGGTTCAGAATCTGGCTCCTTGAACAGTATAACTGGATGTGATTAAAAGATTAAGAAAATATTCATATTATATATGAGGTCGAACATTTTTTCACATGGACATTGCACTGGAATTTGGAAAAACTGAGTTCAAATCTCAGCTCTACTATTTTCTTTTTTAAAAAATGTATGCAGAACAGGGTCTACAGGGTCTCACTACACAGATCAGACTACCAGTGATCCTCCTGTTTTCAGCCTCCCAAGCACCGGGATTATAGGCATGTGCAACCACGCCCAGTCTCAGGGGCTATCTCAGTGCACCCTGGGGGTGGGGTTGCCATGACACACCTGTCCCAGCACTTGTCTAAGAAAGCACTTTAGTCCACTGAGCTATCTGGATGGTCCTGTAGCTCTGCTATTTTCAATACTGCTTTCTTCATAAGTGAAAGAGAATTTTTACCTCAGTGTATTGATGTTGATTAAAAGAGGTAATTAATAAAAACTCTAAGCAGAGTGTTAGCCTGTATAGCAAATGGTTTTTAGCAGGACCATATGGGAGATAGAAATGAGTAGTGGTAATGAGAGTAAAGTACTTAAAATTGCCTATTTGGAATCCTCTCAATATATATTTTTTTCTGCTACACGCTTAACTCCTCAATAGGGAAGCTTGTTTTTAATTTTATGCTTCCCACATTTATAAGCATTAGTGCTTAGCAACTTATGCATATCAGATATGCACAGTGATTTGCATTAAACAGAATTAAATCAAGATCTCTCTAAAAATAATACCTCAAATCTTTTCTTGGTTCATCCTGTGAATGTGTGGAACTTAGAACAGGCAAGCTTTACACGATTTGGACAGTGATAACATAACTTTAACATTAGTCTCTTTCACTACAGAATTTCTGTTGGTTAGGAGGCGTGGCCTGAGTTCTGTCAGTAGTAATGAGCGTGTGGCACTTGCTGTCCAAGGGGAGACTGCCAGCCCTCAGTGAAGCCTTATGATACCGTGGTGCCTCCTGTGTTCTCCTGAAGATCCTGATGGTACTTGTGGGCTGTGCTCATTAATTACCTTAGTACTGAAGTCTCCTATGCCTCTGCTGCTCCTGTCAATTGCTTTCTGCTCTTACTTTGAATTTTGAATTTCTTTGCTAGTTTGTAGACTATGAACAAATTATGGGTGTTATCCATCTTATTGCTTTATGTATAGACATGATATATATTATATATATTATATATTATATATACAACATATATATAAAATATATAATATATTATATATATATATATATATACATATATATATATATATATATATATATATATATATATATATTATTGGCCTTGGGAACTCGTAATGGGGAAGAAAATCTCTCCCCCAGAAGCAAACTCAGAGACTTAGAAACCTATGCAGTTGTTTATTTCAGGGATGATGGCAGAAAGCACAGCAGAAGTGTAGGGCCCTGGGATGGCAAAGGAAAGAGGAAGTAAGCTGTGCTTTCTCTCATGTTAGTTACTGTGGGCAACAGAGGCTGGGTCTTGCTGGAGAGCCCTGGAAAACAGTGTAGAAGGCTTCAGAATTCTTGCTGCGCAGCGCTGGTGAAGACACTGCAGCAGTGTCTTCCCATCATCTCTCTTCTGGACTCCTCAGAGGGAGGGGCGGCAGGGTCCTGTGAACACTGAAAAGTTATTCCCAAACGCTTTGAGGGTGTATATTCATTTTCTATGGCTGCCAGGAGAGAGTACTACAGACCGAGAGCCACAGAAATACAGAGAGTAGTTACTGTTACAAAATTTTGGTAGCTTAAAGTCTGAAATCAAACATAGGCAGGGCCACATTCCCTTTGAAAATTAAAGAATCTTCCCTGGATACTACTTTTATCTCTTCTTTTCCCTCAGTGCTGAGAAGCAAAGTTAGGGCTTCTTCTTGCCATCCTCAGGTCTGGTGGTCTCTGTCTCAGAGCTGTGTCATCATGGTAGTCCTTCATTCTTCTGAAGTGGGTGACCATTATCTCATCCTCATCTTTCATCTGCGTACATCTATCTATGTGTCCAAATTTCTTCCTTTTATAACGATACCAGTCATACTGGACTGCGGCCCACCTTAATTGCTGCATTTTAGTTTGATTACTGTTGTTACGACTATTGCCTCTGAAGTTGCGTTCTGATATCTCCAGGATGAGAGCTCCAAGATCAGTTTTTAGAGATGTGACAATTTTAGGAGATAAAGGCACACAAATAGGGATAGTTAACTTAATATTAAAGAATAAAAAGGAGCTAGAGGTGGGGCTCCGTGGTGGAGAGCTTGTCTAGAATATATGACACACTGAATCTCATCCCTAACACACACACACACATACACACACACACATACAATGACTAGAATATATGATGACAAATGTTATGGAGAAAATAAACTAGAGGAAGTGGGATGCTTCTTGTTACACTCTAAAAACTTTAATGTAATTCCATAAACAAAGTTGGTAGTTCAATACATATTTGTGAACATAAAAATTAACTGTTTAAATACAGAGAGCATTCCCTGCATGTATAATACCATCTATAATCACCCAATTAGTGTTTTGGGTCTCTGTGAAGTGTTTGCATCTCTTTTTTATTTTAACAGATTTTAAAGTTTACCCACTCTCACGGATAATTTTTTTACTCATGGACTGTTAGTAACTCAATCTTCATATGTTGGATACTGAGTAGCATTGTTCATTAGACAATGCTGCAATCCTTGGGGATCATACATGTACGCAGTGGCTTCTCAGTGCCCACAGGGAATTAGTTCTGGACCTCCACACCAACTAGTTACAGAATTTTAGCAGCTCAATTCTCGTATATAAATGGCATTACATTGAAATGTGTATGGCATATGTACATTCTCTTATACTCTAAATTGTTTCTAGAGTATATATAGCACAATGTACATGATTATTGTACAATATTCTTTAAGAAATAATGTTAAAAAGGAGAAGTCTTTATATGTTCTGTATAGATGCAACTAAAAATTTTGGCGAGATATTGACTGGGTAGATACATATGAAACTCATATATACAGAGGTCTGATTTTATATATGTGGATATACACACATGCATGTGCACACACACACATGCACATTCTACTTTAAGAAAGTAATTTTATGAAACATTAGTCTGTAAATAGAATGTTAAAATAGAAACAGTAGATTAGCTTTCTGAAGTTTGACACAATGACACATCTTTCTACCTATCTCTTCAAGCTCTTGTTTTTCATATGTTTATTTTTATTTTTAATGCCTATAACTCTGTAGCATCCAGAAATGGGCATGGTAAACACTGTAGGTATTATTATGTAAAAATGTGCTGTGTTTGTTTCAGTTTTATGATGGTAGACATTATAGCAATAAAAACCTTCTCAGTTTGTGTATTATGGATGGAAAAGTGACATTAATACTAAACAATGGACAATAATTGAAAGTTGTCAGGCCATACGGTGACAGAAAAATCTACTTGCTAATCTCCTTTGTTTCTTTGAAAATAACCAGTTATAAAAAATGAATGTGTCAGTGCTATAATCACCTTTTTGTTATTTATTGGTAGAGAGACTATTTTAATCTTATTTTGACAGCTCCTTACCTAAACTGCTAACAATTCCTGTCCTCTATATTAGTAGGTTGAGTTACCAGCTATGGTCACTGATGACTGGACACCCTTGCAACTTTTTTCAAATCTCACTCCCTGGGATCGGTGCCCTGTGACCCTGCAGTTCTACTCAGCACTCATCTTAAATGCACAGTTTATTTTTGCCCTGAAAGCTATGCAGCACAGTTTGAATGCCAGTGCTTTCAATTAAACCTTCTAGGTTTTGTACTGGTGTTAAATAGGCCACCAATGAGGTTCGTTGCTTCCTATAAATGCAGGACTAAAGGAAACTGCGGGATGTAGAAAGAGATGATCCCTTATAATGATATAATGCAGATGAAAGATGGGACCAACTCTTTCTTGCTTGACATAGAATAGCAATATTGCAAATGATACTCTTAAATAACAAAATCACAGTAGAAATATCCACTGACAAATGAGAAACGAATAAAAAAAATAAACTTTAGTTAGGTGTTAGTTATTTGGTAACACACATATTAAAACAGAAAAGACAGGAAATCCTATTCTTTCTGTTGATTTCATATTCGAGATTATAGAGAGAAGAGTGATTAAATGATTGTTCTCTTTCCCCCTTCCTTCCAGCAGCCTTTCTGTTACCTGCACCATCTCATCCTCTTACTATTGTCATGCAGGCTCAGAGACCGAGGACAGTGGCAGAGCTGGTGGTAGCCCTCATCATCCACTGTATGTGCTTCAGTTTCTACTGAGAGCTCTCTCTGGGGGTGGGAATCAGGTTCAGCACAAATTCATGTGGCAGATGGGGGGAGGGGGATGTGAGGAAGATCCTCCACTCAGCAGCCCCTTCTATGCTCAGGAGATATTACTCAATGAAGCATGTCCTACACTCCCTTCACAGTGTCATGGGAGATGGCCCTCTAG
This sequence comes from Myocastor coypus, assembly GCA_004027025.1. Taxonomy (NCBI): domain Eukaryota; kingdom Metazoa; phylum Chordata; class Mammalia; order Rodentia; family Myocastoridae; genus Myocastor; species Myocastor coypus. Next base: position 17,980 of record PVJA010004506.1, read on the forward strand.
CTCCTTGAAATGAAATCAGCCCCTAGAACTGGCTCTTTTGCTGCGTGTTTCTATTACTGTTTCCAGGGATTGTTCCCAAGTAGATACCTAGTGCCACATATTAGTGCTATTGTTATTCTGAGGAGTTTAGTTATTTAGATATAAAGGCATTCTTTGGTTTTTATAATTGTACGCTTCTTCTCTTTTTTTATTTTTTTATCACTTTTAATAAGAAATAACAATGTGACATTTTCAAAACACATTAATAGTACATTCCCAATAATGGATACAATGCACATTGTTGTTCTTATTGCAGTTATAGAGAGCACAGGGTGTAGACATGATAATTTTTCTAATCATTGTTGGTACAAATTTTTTTTTTCTCGTTGAATTAAGAGAAAGTAGTTGTATAAATAGTCCTATATTACATAATCACAATGGATTCTTGACAGGACTGACAATGTTGCAAGCTGTTGATTTAAGTCTTTTACAACTCAGCATACTAATCTAGCTTTACATTTTATGTCTCATGGTGAAACTTTTCTGCTGGGTGGTTAAGGGTAAGTTAAAGCCAGACCTGTATAATAGAACATGTAACTTTTGTATCTCCCAAAATCAGTTTCATTTACCTTGAAACCATGTAGAGTGCTTTATAGAACTGTTGTCAACTTCAATCATCTGGATGAGTCATGGCCATAGCATGACTAGTTTGCTTTCTGTGAAAGTTTGCGAGAATGCTTTCTCTTTAGGTGACTATCCTTAAGCACACTATACATCATCAATCTCTTTCCTCTGTGGCCCCGTAAGTTCATTGAACAGAAAATTTTGAATGCCACTGAGTTATAGGATTTACAGCACAGGTTCTCTTATGTCCTGAGTCCTCACTGACCTCGAAGGGTGAGGGCCAAAATATTGGCAATCCTTATAGCCCTTCTTTTCCCCCAATTTTTGTTCCATAAACTTACATTTTGAACCCTGGAGAAGAGAAGCTTCATGATGCTATTACTCTATAACATAGATACTTCAGCTTAACATAACTGTCATTCTGAATATCAAACATCTTACACTTAATGTGCAATCAGTATTTTCCATCAACTATTGATATTCTAATAAATCCTTATACAATGTGATAATAGCAGTTACACATTTTTACACAGAAATTTAGAAATCTAATTATACAAAAAATTGTAGCCAGTCAACTGTAGGGCATTTTTCCTAGTCTCTCATTTTCATTTAATATTCTGTTTTGTTTTCTTAGAAACCAACCATTTACTTGAGAGACAGTGTAACAGTAACTGAAATTAAATTAGAAGAAGAAGAAAAAAATCTAAAAGATCAGAATGACAGGCATTCCAAGCATAATTTTAGCATTGCAGATTGCTATCCTCAGTGTGAAAAGCCTTTTGGAGGTTCTTAGGAACATTATCTAATTCATCTTGTATATATAAGTACATGGTTTTGCTCCAACCATGTTTCCTATCTTTTCTGTTTGCAGTTACTTTGTTATTTAATTCTTAAGTCCTTGATTTCCATTCAGCTGTTATGACTTTCCATTTTTCTTTCTTATTTTGAGTTCTTACACTAGGGAGACAATATGATATTTACATATATAGGTCTGGTTTATTTCACTTATGAGTATATATTAAGATACAGCCACGTATATATGACATCTTCCACTTTATCATTATTTATAGCTGAGTAATATTCCACTGTATAAAGCTACCACATCTTTTTCAACCATTCTTCACATGATGGACATTTTGGTTGTTTCCAAGATTTGGCTATTAGAAATTGTGCTGCTATGAACATATGTGCACAGATATCTCTGTGATATGATGTTTTCAGTTTTTGTGGAAAAATACCCAGTGCTGGGATAGCTAGTTTGAATGGGATTTCTAGTTCTAGTTTTTTAAGGGGTCTCCACACTGTTTCCGTAATCGTTGCATCAGTCTGCATTCCCACTAGCAGTGCAGAGGTGTTCCGTTTGCCCCATATTCTCTCTAACATTTGTTGTTAGTTGATTTCTTTATCATAACCACTTTTTTTCTATGGTGAGATGGTATCTAAATGTTTTTAATTTGCATTTCATGAATGGCTAGTGATTTGGAGCATTTATTCATGCATTCATAGGCTTGTGTAATTTCTTTCTCTGAGAAGTGTGTGTTCATCTCAGATGCCCATTTCTGGATTGGGTCTTTGGATTTGGGGGCCCCGATAGCTTTTTAGTTCTTTATAAATTGTAGATAGAAGAATTCTGTTTAAATACTTGCTAGTGAAATTTTTTTCAAAATTTGTGTGTTGTCTTTTCACTCTGTTGGTAGTTTCTCTTGACATGCAAAAACTCTCAGCTAGAGGAGGTCCCAGTTGTTGATTACTTCCAGTGTTCAATGTACATTTTGATTTTTGTCCATGGACTCTTTGCCTACCCCAATGTTTTCAAGATTTCCTCCCACTTTCTCTTCCAGGAAATTGAGTATTTCTCTTTCAATGTTTAGATCTTTAATCCATTTTGACTTTAGTTTATTCATATTGATAGACATGGGTCAAGTTTTAGCTTTCAGCACGTGGAGAGCCAGTTTTCCGGCACCATTTGTTAAAGAGGCTATCTCTCTTCCAGTAAACATGTTTGGCCTCTTTGTTGAAGATAAAGTGGCTGAGTGTGTTTGTATTTGATTCTGCATCTTCTAATCTATTCCATTGATCCTCAGGTTTATTTTTTTCCCCAATATCATGCTGATTTTATCATGGTGGCTCTGCAGTAGAACTTTAGGTCAAGAATTGTAATGCCTCCTGCCATGTATTTGTTACCCAGGATTGTGCTTGCAATTCTAGGCCTTTTCTGGTTCCAAATAAATTTCAGGAATGATTTCTCTAGGTCTGTGAGTATGTTGATGGTATTTTCATAGGGACTGCATTAAATCTGTATAAGAAATTTCGGGTGTATGGCCATCTTCACAATGTTGGTTCTTCCTATCCAGGATAAGAGAGTATTTTTCCATTTTCTGAAATCCTCTAGGAGTTCCTTTTTCAGAGTGCTATAGGTCTCATTGAATAGATCTCTTACTTCTTTAGTTAGGTTAATTCCTAAGTATTTCATTTTCTTCTGTGCTATTGAAAAAGATTGTTTCTCTAATTTCTCTATCACTGTGTTTATTATCTGGGTAGAGGATGCTATGATTGTTGTGTGTCAACTTTGTATTCTGCTCTGCTACTGAATTTGCATATTAGTTTGAGTATAATAAAAGGTACTTGAGCCGGGCGTGGTGGCTCACGCCTGTAATCCCAGCACTCGGGAGGCTGAGGCAGGAGGATTGGTGCGAGTTTGAGACCAGCCTGGGCTACAAAAGTGAGCTCAAGGCTAGCCTCAACTGCATAGCGAGACCCTGTCTCAAAAAGACAAAAAAAAAATAAAATAAAATAAATAAATAAATAAATAAATAAATAAAAGGTACTGTTTCTCTAATTTCTCTCTCAGTGTATTTGTTATCTGTGTAGAGGAATACTATTGACTTTTGTATACTGACTTTGTAGCCTCCTATGTTACTGAATTTGTGTATTAACTCTAGTAGCTTCTTGGAGGATTTTTGGGTCTTCCATGTAGACTATCATGTCCTCTGCAAATAACGATAGTTTAACTTCTTTAGCTATTCTTATTCCTTTCATTTCTGTCTCTTGTCTAATGGTTCTAGCTAATGATTCCAAAACTATTGATAGGGAGTGTTAACAGAGGACATCTTTGTCTTGTACCACATCTGAGAGTAAGAGACTTCAGTTTTTCCCCATTTAGAATTATGTTAACTTAGCCGGGCGTGGTGGCGCACGCCTGTAATTCCAGCACTCGGGAGGCTGAGGCAGGAGGATCGATGTGAGTTCGAGACCAGCCTGGGCTACAAAATAAGAATTATGTTAACCTTTGGATTGTCATAGATGGCTTTTATCTGGTTGAAGTAGAGGCCATCTGTTCCTATTTTCTGTAGGACTTTGAACATGAATGACAGTTGGACTTTGTCAAAAGCCTTTTCTGCATCATTTGAGATGATCACATGATTTTTATTTTGGCTGTATTGACATAATGTATTACAGTTATAGATTTTTTGCTATACTGAATAATCTTTGCATCCCTGGGATGAGTCTTACCTGGTCATGGTGTCTAATCTTCTTGATGATTTGCTATATTCTAGTGGCGAGAATTTTATTCAGGATTTTTGCATCTATGTTCATAAGAGAAATTGGTCTGTAGTTCTCCATTTTAGTTGCATCTCTCTCTGGTTTTGTTGTAAGTGTAATACTTGCCTCTAGAATGATTTTGGGATGATGGTTTCCTTTTCAATTTCATTGAAGGGTTTCAGGAATATTAGGGTTATATGTTATGTTAATTTCTTGTAGAATTCAGTGGTGAATCCATCAGGTCCTTGACTTTTTCTTGTCGGTAGGCTTTTTATTACATTTATATTTCATTGGCTGTTATTCAGTTATTGAGAGTTCTTATTTCTTCTTGATTCAGTTTTGGCAATTTGTACTTTTCTAAGAATCTGTCCATTTAACCTTTGTTTTCAATTTTCTGAGAGTAAAGATTCTCAAAGTAGCTATTAATGACCCTCTGAATCTCTGCTTGGTCTGTAGTAATTTCACCCTTTTCATTTCTTATTGCTTGAATTTGAGTCCTTTTTTTCCTCTTTTTTATGAGCTTAGTTAGGAGCTTATCGATTTTATTTAACATTTCAAGAATAAAAGCTTGTACTAATATATTTAGACAAGATATCAGGTCTGGATCTTGTGCTCTGAATAACTACTATGAAGATAACTATATGCAGGGTATTAATTATTGTAACCATCCTACTAACTTGTTTTGAAACTGTTTCATTGCTATTTTGTCTTTTTTCTCATTAAAATGAATAAAAGATGTAAAAAAAAAATAAGAGAAGCCTGAAACAAACAAAATTTTTTTTCAAAGAACCAGCTTTTGGTTCATTAATTCTTTGTATTGTTTTCTTTGTCTCAATGGAATTAATTTCTGCTCTAATCTTTATAATTTCCTCCCATCTTTGTGCTTTGGGTTTCATTTGCTCTTCCTTTTCTAGTTGGTTTAGGTGCTGCATTTGAGTATTTATTGTTCCCATTCTGTTTTCTTAATGGGTAAGTTCAGAGCTATAAATTTACCTCTCTTTTCTCTTTAAAGCAAAGTTCTCACTTTGTTCTACTTTTTCATGGAAATATTTTAACATCAGCTTAAAAAGATGTGGAAAAAATTAGAACGGAGCTTTTGTAATTTCATGAAGGAGTACCCAAGTGACTTCTTCAACATTGTATGTGAGAACTATCTCATCTGCCAGAAATTTGACAAAGATCCTACCAGGATATTTACATATCCATGTTGTGGGTTAAAAGGCGTGAGAACAAGTTTTGAAAAGTGTTCTTTGAACAATAATAGCATATTCTTATGGTTTTTGTTATTCCACCCCCAAATATTGAGACCTTACAGTGTACACCTCTCATGCAGGGCAGGTCACCAGGATGGCCAGGACTCGGACACTCACCACTGCCTGCAAAAGTCTCTCCGGTGGTCAGTTTCCTTACATTGTAAAATTTGCAAAAGCAGTTTTCATACCGCAGTACAGGAAACTTGTAGGATGAAGGTGAAGATTAGTAAGTAAAAGGTGAGCTTTTACCTTCATGCAGCTCATTCTATGCCCTCATTTTACGATCAGTTCCCTGGACAAACTTACTGAAAAAAATTTCAAAAATGATTTTTGGTGACTATCTATCAAATTCAAAAAAGGGTGAGGAAATGTGTGTGGTCTTTAAAGAAGTGCTTCCAAAATTCAGACAGGACCTATACACCCTAAAATCTAAATATTAGCTTGCTTCTTCCTTTCGCTGATAGCCAGTGCCTGCCAATGCTGTGGAAATGGAATTATCAAGAACTAAAAATGGGTACCCACAGGTTATTTCTTCCACTGAACCTTCTTAAATTGCTTAATTGGCATAAAAATTATATTGGAGTTACAAATTTCCACAATAGGCAAGGAGTAGGTAGAAACGATGCTATTGAAGTAGAAACATACACAAGTAAACTTTATTTGGAATACTGCTTATATAATTAGAATCTGGGATAAGTGTAAGAAGTAGTTGATTTACCTTTACATAACTGCAATTTAAAATGCCCAAGCAACAGTATTATCGAGACCTAGTAGCTCTAGGGAATGCCCTAGAGCTACTATATCAGGGCATTTTAGCAAGATTCCCTGTGTTCTTAGGAAGAAGCATTGCGCAGCAGGTGTATCCACTCTGGTCTGCTGAGTTCTTTTTGTTATCTTTCTGTTAATGTGATAATACAAAATGCAAGAAGTTTTGTCACTTGCAAATATTATTAACTATTTCATATTTGCATTAAATTGCATAATATTTCAAATGCAACCCAATGTAATTCTCCTTCACTCAAAAAGCAGGGTAAAGAAACTGCAGTCCACAGATTAGATGCTTGTGAGTAGAGATCTGTGCCAGCCAATATAGAAGTCACTAGTCACAAGAAGTTATTCAGCACCTGAACTGTGGTTGGTCTGTAGAGACTACAATGTGTGTGGAACACAGTATAGTCTTTTTGAGATAGAGTCTCACTGTGCAGTTCAGGCTGGCCTTGAGCTCACTTTTGTAGCCCAGGCTAGTCTTGAACTCGCACTGATCCTCCTGCCTCAGCCTCCCGAGTGCTGGGATTACAGGTGTGTGCCACCATGTCCGGCACAGAGAACATATTTAAAAGAAAACACATTTATAAGAAAAATGATATTGTGAATGTGTTGGGTTAATGAATATATTTTAAACCACAATTTTGCATATTCATTATTGATTATTTCACATGGCTATGAGAACATGTAAAAATGACCTACATTGATTGACAAGGATATAAAAGCCCACTGCAGCCTGTCTCTTCTACTGATCATAGATTTAAAGAAATTCTAAAGCAAATATGAAAATCTCTGAAAAGTAACAATAGATGTGTACTGAAGGAGCATGCGAAAGCATATGTACCAGTCCATGTGAGGTTGGTTATTAGTTTTTCCTCTTTACTCTGAATCTACCTTCTTTGACCCAGGGGTAAATTGAATCCTGGGATTATGCAGCAGATGCCAAAGCAAAGCCTCTGGCAGAAAATTCTCTCTTTTTTTTTGACTGGGGGACTAGTGAAAGGAACTCTGATGCTAGAGACTGTAGGGACAACTTTCTATATCCAATATTTTCTCTTTTCCTTCTAAACATTGCTCAAAGCCATCCAACACTGAGTTATACCAGTAGCGATACAGGAGTTGAGTGAAGCATTACTTTTCTAGCCAGAGGAGCCCAAACAAGAGCTCCTGCTATCTCAAGAGGATGCAGAATGCATGCTATTTTCCTCTGTTTCATTTTTTTTTGCTGAGTTAATCTCAAAGTAGCTCTAGTTACCAAGAACTTCATGGCATTATGAGAGGCACACACCTGTAATCCCAGCACTCGGGAGGCTGAGGCAGGAGGATCAGTGCGAGTTCAAGACTAGCCTGGGCTACAAAAGAAGTGAGCTCAAGGCCCGCCTGAACTGCAGTGAGACTATCTCAAAAAGACTATACTGTGTTCCACACACATTGTAGTCTCTTCAGACCAACCACAGTTCAGGTGCTGAATAACTTCTTGTGACTAGTGACTTCTATATTGGCTGGCACAGATCTCTACTCACAAGCATCTAATCTGTGGACTGCAGTTTCTTTACCCTGCTTTTTGAGTGAAGGAGAATTACATTGGGTTGCATTTGAAAGGAAGATTTCATCCTTCTTAATAAAGGAACTGGAAACGGGATCACAACTGTGGGCTACAGAACATAGATGAAGGATTCAAGTCAAGACATCTTGAGAAGTAACTCTCCAAGTTTTAGACATGAAATGGCTTACCTTTTGTACTCATCTCTGAGCTGAGTATGTGTGGAGGATTTCCATCAAAGCATAGAGAGCTGGGGAGATAGCTTAGAGGTCTAAGCACATGCCTGGCAAGCACAAAGATCCAGCTTCAATCTCTAGTACCATATGCTATGATTTCCCAGGAACTCTGGACATGGTGTGCCAGCCACCTAAACTGGGCACAGTGGTGCACACCTGTAATTTCATCACTGAGGAGGCTGAGACAGGAGGATCACTACAAGTCTGAACTGCATAGTAAGACCTGATACCCATAAACATAAAAAATATTTAAAATAAATAAACAGAAAATGCTTTGAGGTGGTGCACACTTATAATCCCAGCACAAGTCTGAACTGAGTAGTGACGCCCTATATCCAATAAATAAATAAAAATATTTAAAATAAAAAAGCACAGAAAATGCTTTGGAGAGTGAACCACAATGTAAGTTATTGCTTAAATCTCATGCTGCACTCGGAATGACACATGTACTAGGTTGATCCATAAGACATAGTAGAACTTGGAAAAGAGGACTGATATTAATATCTCAACCACTAACGGGAAAGCTTTTGACAGTTTAAATGAAGTCACATCGATAGTCAGCATAAAAAGAAATCAACATTTTTAGGAAATCACAATATGATTTAGAAACATACAAGATAAAATTAAAATGTTCTGGATATAATCCAAAATTATGTGACATGGTTATAATCAGGAAAAATGTGACAAGTACTTAAAAGACAAAAAATGGATGCCAAACACAGGATGACCTACGTCTTAGAACTGCAAGTCAAACATGTGAAAGCAGCTCATTGTAAATATTTTCTATGAAATAAAGCTAACACTTATGACAGATTGAAACAGTAAAAAAAAGTATCAAATAGAAGAAATAAAAAATATATACTATCTGAAATAGATATATTTCACATGGAGAACTAAAAGTTAAAAAAAGAAGTAAAAGTAAGAGAAATAAAAGAATGGAAGTAAGAATATGCATGGAGAAATTAAAGAGTTCAATAAAAATTATATAATTGGTAAAACACAGAAAAAAAGGGCACAACCGCAGTCTTCTGAGACAATATGAACAAGTCCAACGTTTATATCTTTGCAATTCTAGAAAAGAAAGTAATTGTAGATGAGAAAAGTTTTGCCACAAGGAAAAAAAAAAAAAAAAAAAAAACAAGCACTGGAAGAGAGATAGTGAATGTAGACATCTCAAATTTTTTGGAAGTCATACATTTATAAATTCAACAAGTTCATTAGTATGTTTAAAAGAACAGAAAGAAAATTAAAAATGTTCTTTTATCATACAGAATTAAATTACAAGTCATTAACAGAGTTCAGTCATGGAAACTGTGAATGTTTGGTTATTAAACCAGAGCATTTAAAAACATCCATGTGCTCTTGGTGAAGAACAGTAGATAAAGGAAACAAAGATCTGTTCGAATCAATAGAAAGCTTTAGATATAATAAATAAATAGCTTTAGACACATTCGTCAATAAATATAAATGGCTTAAACACCTCTGTGAAAACCAGATATTTTCAGTCATGAAAAACAGATCAAGACCTAATTACATATTGCCTATAAGAAACATATTTCAAATGAAGTGATATAAATTAGTTTATTGTAAGAACATTGTAAATCATAAATCATAGTACCAGTAAGTAAATAAATCCAGAGTGGTTGTATTAATTTGAAAGTAAGTTTAAAGCAAATAATATTAGTAAAAGGAAAGGTCCAATCATAATGATAAGGGAGTAATGTCTTAAAGAAGACATAAAACTTTTGAATGATTCACCTGATATTTTAGACATTCCTAGCAACATAATGTACATTTAAAAACTAGTAGAACAACCAGAAAATAAAAACTTGGTAAACTCAAGCTGGGTGTGGTGGCTCATGCCTGTAATCCTAGCACTCGGGAGGCTGAGGCAGGAGGATCGGTTTGAGTTCGAGACCAGCTTGGGCTACAAAAGTGAGCTCAAGGCCAGCCTCAACTGCATAGCGAGACCCTGTCTCAAAAAGACCAAAAAAAAAAAAAAAAAAAAAAAAAAAAAAAAAAAAAAAAAAAAAAAAAAAAAAAAAAAAAAACTTGCTAAACTAACAATTATAATCAGCAACTGCAATGTCCTTCCTTTAATAATTGAGACTAGGCATACAGAAAATCAGGAAGTATATAGATTTGTATAGAGATTCCTTATAGGTGCATGTGCAATGTTTACAAAGCTAGAAGACATTGTGACAAAGATTTTTTATATATATTTGTTTATTAAGTACAGTGACTTACTATGTAGATCAGACTCATGGTGATTATCCAGTTTTTAGCCACTCTAGTGCTGTGATTACAGGGATGCATCACGATACTCAGGCTTTGTTGCTGTCTCAGCATGCACTGGGAGCAGGGCCTGTGCAACATGCAGGACCAGGGATCAGACCCTGGGCCCTGAACTTGCTAAAGCAGGTAGTCAGTCTGCTGGGCTATCTTACTGGTTCTTAGAAGACATTGTGGGTTGTATTACAAATTTTAGAAAATCTAAAAGGATTGATGTCATAATAAGTATGATCATTCACTATTATGGAATACGTTAGAAATCAATAATAAAAAAGACTCTAAAATTTCCCTACGTTATGTGGAAACCAAATGCCACAGCCTATAATCCCAGCGCTGGGGTGACTGGCAACAGGAGAATCTCCATAAGTCCCATCTGTGCAAGGAGGCCCTGCAACAACCTCATACATTAATATATATATATATATATATATATATATATATATATATATATGATTTAAGGAAGACTTTTTTTGGAAAGGAAAATGGAAGTACAATGTACCAATATGTGGGGGACACTGCTACTGCCCTAAAAGGTTGAGCTTTGCTCTAGTAATAATTTATATCATGGTAGAAGCTTACGGTTCACTGATTTTAGCATCCGAAGAAATGACAAAATAGAGTAATTTAAAAAACAAAATCTTATAAATTGCTTTCTTTACTTTATTTTGATTATTTGGCTACTTTAAAAATTATTTTAGCCGAGCATGGTGGTGCACGCCTGTAATCCCAGCACTTGGGAGGCTGAGGCAGGAGGATCGGTGTGAGTTCGAGACCAGCCTGGGCTACCAAAGTGAGCTCAAGGCCAGCCTGAACTACATAATGAGACCCTGTCTCAAAAAGACAAAAAAAAAATTATTTTAACTTATAATCTGTATACAAATGGTTTTTTGTTTTGTTTAGTCTTTTTTTTTTTTTTTGAGATGGGTTTCACTATGTAGAACAAGCTGCTCTGGAACTTTCAGATTTGCTCCTGCCTTAGCCTCCCAAGTACTGGGATTACAGGCAGATGCCACCATGCCTGGCTCTGTACACAAATATTTATATGGAGGTTATTTCATAATATCTACAATGGGAAATAACCAACTGTCCTTCAACTAGTGACAGGCTAAGGGTTACATTTCTCAAAGAAAAGTGACACAGGAATGAAAAGAACAGGCAATTGATAGTTGCCACAGAGGGGTAATTACTCCACTATGTAAATTTAAGGAAGACAGAATCAACAATCTGATATGGCATGACTCCTTTTATTGGGCTTTTCAAAAAGACAAACAAAAGGAATAGATCGTGCATCAGAATTTTTCGCCGATAGGGTGGAGAATGTTTTGAGTACAAATAGGAGAAAGGAGAAGTTCGTTAGGGGATGGAACCATTTAGTGTTCATTTACTATGACAGTGTTTCTATGATTCTATACAGTTTGTAATAGGCAGGTTAATGACTCTTCGTAATACCCATATCTAAATACCCAGAACAGATAAATAAGTTGAGTTACATGGCAAGGCCAAATTAAAGTTGCAGATAGAATTGAAGTTTCTAATTAGTTGACCTTAAAATAAGGACATTATTCTAGAACTACATCATGTGGGCTGTCTGGAAGACACTGGCTGCTTGTTTTTACTTTGTATACTCATATGTTGTCATAGTCTGCTTTCTGTGACTATAGCAAAAATGACTGGAAGTTGGATACATTATAAAGAAGAGGGTTACATAATTTATAGTTTTGGAGATTGAAAGTGCAGGATTGGTGACCCGATTCATTTGACCTCTGCAAAGAGCCTTCTGGCTATGTCACAACTTGGCAGATGGCATCATGGTAGGAATTTGAAGATGAGTGAGTGTGGAGTCCCCTGGTAATACAAGAAGCAACAGACCAGGAAAGAGCCAGGCTCACTATTAAATAATAACTCTGTTATGGGAAATAATGTGCTCCTAGTGGACCTGACCCATTCCTATGGATGACGTGAACTGATTCATGCAGGTGGTGTCCCTATGGCCTAATTACCTTTCCATGAGATCTACCATCTTACGGTTCAACCGCTCAAGGTGGACCAACACAGGGAATAAGCTCCTAGCACATGATTCTTTGAAGGAAAAAACCATATCCAAACATAGCATATTGCACACCTTAGTTATCATCTTCCCCTTCCATTTTATTGTTGCTATTTTTATTGTTTATTCTACAACTTTTATAGATGAATCTTAGTCTGTATTTCCTGTGATATAAGGGATTGAAGTCTCTGAGAGTTAAAAAAGGGGGATCTTTGTGCAATGGTATGGTGGATTGACAGCTGGTGGTCAACTTGCAGTAGCCAGATGAACTGAATCAGTGTGGTGCTGGTGTAGGAGGCTTACCAGGGAATAGTTGCTGGTAGCATTAGAGGCAGAACTGGAGAAGAACAGTAGCTATTAGGAGCTGTTTAACACTGCTAGAGGACTGTTGGTTCTCCCTAGAAGACTGTCATATTAGCTTTCCTGGTGAACCCAGCTGTTTCATCATGGAAGGAACTCAGGACCTTTTTGTCACTGGGAATGGATGTGGTTCACTTTGGGACAATTTTGGTCCTCACTTTGAGCATTGCTTCTTGACTCCAGAGGAGAAGATGATGTGCTGCTCATTCTCCTGGAGAAGCTTGTTGTGCTGTTTTTCCTGAGAGGAGCTGGGATATTCTCATGGGAGGAGCTCAGGACATCACTGTTGCTATGGGTGGCTGTGACATCTTTCAGAGGAGCTTTGTTTCTTACTTTGAACATTCCTTCCTTGTTCCAGTGTAGCCTGGAGCTAGCACAGATCCTTCCTTCCACTGGCACAGACATTCTAGCTACCATCACTAGCCTTTGGGCCTTTTCATGGATGAAACAGCCCTGCATGAGACATCATCCTGGGCTTTTGACCTCTGATTGGACATGTGGGGGCATTGTTGTGGGCTCTAGGTCTTCAGCTGGACTCATGCAGGACATTACCTGGGATCTAGGCCCTCAGCTAGATTTTTTGGCCTTCATGTGTGAACAGATCTTCTGCACTCTTTTTGTATATATGACTCTTTTGGTGACCTATAAAATAATTCTATGAGTTATGTGTCCTGTATTTTTCCCCTCATAAATCCCAAACTAAAACAGATAGGTCACCTCCAAACTTCAAGAAACAAGCTCAGCATCTGTTCTTACTGAGGTCAGAAGTAACTGGAGCTTCCTCTTTCCCCAGGTCTTTCTGGATATACCTTGTCACCCACTTCCATCTATTTGTATGTGTAAATAGTCATCCCAATCTGGAGGACTATGTTGGAACTGTTTCCCCATGGTCATTTTATTCTGAATGTATTCCTTTTAAATTTTTGACCATGCTACTTTTAAATTTTGAACCAAATGAAATTACATCTGTGTGCAGCTTAAGTGTGACATTGTTACTAGTAGATTCTCATTACTTTTACTCAGATATTGGAGATAGGAAATTGTTCATTTGATTTGAGTTTCTGGTGAATCAAATAGAAACCCCACCTGCCTTGGAATAGTGACTTTCTAGAGCTAATAATTTGGCCAAGGTATGCCTGTCTTCTGGAGATGCAGCTTCTAAGATTCAAAGATGTCAGTTTTTTCTGTTGGCTGCCAAATTGGGGGCATTTTATGATCAAGTGATCCTTGAGCTGAGAACAGAGTAGAGGAGGAAAACGTACTAAAGGAAAATGGCAGAGACCCTCTAATTTTAAGAAATTATTTAATTTGATTGTTTCACTTGCATTTTTATTGTTTTGCAAAGGGAAAGCTTCACGTTTCCATTTCAACTTAGGTATCTTAGAGTGCTAATCCCATTTCTACTTAATAAATGACTTAGTATAAGTGCTTACCAACTTTTCAAGCATATATGCTAAGTATGATAAGCATATTCTCATTTGAGTATTGACTATTATTGTTGTAATTTCCCTCTCCTATCGAAGAGTGGCTGCCCTTCTCCTTCAGTTTGGAGCACAGTGAATAGGCTATTTGAAACTGCATAAATATAAAGCCATTGATAGCAGAGGGAAGTATGTACAATGTATTTTCCAAGATTTAAGACTATAGCTATGGCAAATTCAGAGAGCTTCAAATACCAAAGTAGTGTGCTGAAGATGGATAATCACTACTATTGCCTGGGAATAAAAGTAGAGCCAGGTTTGGCAGGGACTGGCGATAAACCATGCGTATGGTTTCTCCATTCTTCGATTTTAGCTTTTTAAATAAAAATATTACTTTACTATTAAAGACTGAATTGAGTGAGAAAAATTCTTCCTCTTTATGTTTTTAAATGTATTTACTGGAACTAAGGTTGGCTATAGTAAAGTTGTTCATGGGAATCAGTCTTTGTTAGAGGTATGATATAGGTATATTGGAAAAAATGATGTGATTTTGATCACATCATGAATGATGTCTGAATGATGTCTTTTTATCAATATCTTCTAAATGGAAAGCAACTCCAAGTTCATTTAGGAAAGCAGTGTTTGGACTGGAATTTGGAACCGACTTGGGAAAAAACACCAGCAGAGGATGTCTAGAAGGACTCTTTATGGAACAGGAAGTAGAAGCAGAATTTTCTAATTTTTATGAATATAAAAATCAAGACTTGACTTAGCCTCTATAGGAGACTGATCTAGGAGTATTAGGTATTAAAGAAGATAGGCCTGTGTGCCTATATTTATTACGAAAAGGAAGTCACATCTTTAGTTGCAACTGGTAGGTAGACATGAAGAAACAATTCTCACAAAATGGTGGGTTGTGTTGTCTGGAGTTAATGCATGTCATGGGGTTTGATTTAGTCTTGTTTGAAGGAAAGCAAAATATGGATTCATTACACAGATGATGAGAGAAAGGACAGATTAAATTATTCTCTTGAGCTGGGAGCCCAGCTTCTCAGGTGAGGCAAGGCCTCCTTTGTATGCAGCCAGGAGATGTGAGTGGCTTCATGATTTGAAGCCTCAGACACCCAGGCAGCCAGCCCCAACCTCACTAGGTGCTCTTTATCACCAAACTCCACCTGGCTCCTCTTTTCAAGCATGCCTTGGACTTGGCCAGTTGAAACACATTTTCTAATAGAGTAAGGCTACAACTCTATGAAGACCTCATCTCCCTTTAAGTGCTTTCTCGAGAAAACCCAATGTTAACACAAAAATCTAAGCATTTTTTCCAGTCACACTGACAGTGCAGACTCTAGCTACCAATCTCTGTGGGAGCAAAACATCCTAACTTGCACAGGTGCCAGCTGGCAGTCTCAGCTGGCTTCTCTGCCCGTAACTTCCCCAGTCCTGTGTGATCCTGTGCTTCCCTGATCCTATGAGCATCTATGTTGTCTCGCCTCTTGCCTCCTCATTCAAAGAACTATTCTCACCTGTACAAAATATTGAGTTCAGTTCAAGGCTGGATTCTTCCCTGTTACAAAAATTACTGCTGATTATAATCTGTCCTTATCACTTTAGCTAGCATCTGTGTTTCTTATCTTGCCACTGTCCCAACAGACACCTCACCACCCCGCCAGTGTCAATAGCAGCACTGATCAGAGTGGAGGTGAGTCAGAGTGGGACCTTCACCTGTGGAATCATGAAAGCATCTATGCGTCACTGAGGGAGAAGAACTTGAGGACCTATATTATGTCAACTGCCGTGATGTTTCAATTACAAAAGTGTGTATTGTTCTAGTGAATATGAGTATGTTTACCTTTATAAACTAATGTAGCTTGAGAACTCAGTTTTAGTCCACATGTGTCAAGATACTCTGATGTGCTCAGCAATACTAGTGTAAAAAATATGTGAAATACTCATATAAAAAATTATAGAAAAAGGAGTTATCCCATCATTATTGTCACTTTCTGAAGTAGTTTTGGAAATTCTCATGAATATCTTTAGTTACACTGTCCTGGTTGCCTTAATGTTCTGAATTGGTTCAAAATATATGAAGCGATCTCTGTCAAATAAAATTATGAATGTGTATCCTCATCTACTTATGAACTGTATCTGGCACCATATGAATTCTCAGTTCTCCTCAAAGTCAAAATGACTATGAAAGGTAAATGTACATTCTTTTTTATTCTTCTTTTCGTGGTGCTTATAGCAATGCCTCAAAGTTGCTTTTATTTTCTCGAAGTTATAGATGAGGAAAGTAGGACACAAAATATGTAAGTAACATTCTCAAGAATGAGCACCTATTCAAACAATGGCCCTGATTCGTCCAGATGGCTGACACTCACAAAAGTTCTGCAAACTGCAGTACATGGTTTTTTACAGTAAATCCAGCAGAAAAGTCTGGCCATGAGGTATAAAAAGGAACGCCATATTAATATGTTGAATTGTAAAAGACTCAAGTCAATAGCTTCTGGCAATGCCAGAGGAGCTGATGATCCTCCCATTTTCAGCCTCCCCAGCACTGGGATTATAGGCATGCTCCACCACACTCAGACTGGGTTGCCAGCTCAGTGTGCCCAGGGGCAGGGCTGGCATGGCATATGGTGCCAGGGATTGGAACTGGGTCCCTTTGTTTGCCTAAGCAGGTGCTTAGTCTGCTGAGCTATCTCACCAGCTCTTCACGTTACTAAAAATAAGAGCCAATGCAACAATAACAACACATTTCAAAGAATAAAGGGAAAAATATTAAAAGAACTAGTACTGTTTACAGGTTATTTGATCTACAAAGTCACAATGAGAAACCCGGGAAAATAGAAAATTGCCAACAGGAAAAGAAAGGCACTAGGAAATACAAAATAAATTTAACTCATAAGGCTATTAGAGGAGCAATTCATGGCTCAATGGCCGGAGTGGCAATTGTTTTCTATTCATTTCTCAAGTTGGGAAAAGGAAGTTACTTGCAAGGGGTGAAGTGCTGATAATTGCATGTGTGAACTTCCTAGGGAGAGGGCGGGCAGTGTTGGAATAGTTTGGGTGAAACTTTTGAATGGAATGAAAAAGATGGAAAAAGAAGGAGAGGAGGAGGAGATGGACAATTATGTCCAAATATAAATTAATCTAACTGCTGGGTAGAATAAATGCAAAATCATTCAACAAATTAGACAGCGGGATGCTAACATTCCAATCAATATCATGCTGATATTAACATTTTTTCTTGAAAACTTTTTTCTCAAGGATCTAGCCCCAAGGAACCTTGGCTACTTCAAGGAGTTTGTTTCCTGAGATAACAGAACTTTTACACTGCAAATAAACAGCAGTGAGTTGACTGTTACACACTAAAATTGTTCTCCCTGTGAGAAGTCATGTGGTACCACTCTAATCCGCCATATGACGGTATCAGGGCCTGTAAGGAGGTACTTACAGCTAAGAGAGGTCACAAGGGTGTGTGTGTTTATGTGTGTGTGTGTAGGTCTCTTAATCTGTGAGAATCAGTGGATTTATAAGAAATAAAGATATCTAAAGCATATCTACTCTCTGAGCATGCACAAAAAAAGCGTGGCTCTCTGCAAGCCAAGAGAAGTCTTCACCAGAAATCTAATTACATCGACTTCTCAGTTATGGTATCTTGACCTCCAACTGCCAGAAGATAAATACTACAGGACTAAGCTCCATCTTTGCAATTTTGCTATGGTAGCCAGAGCAGATGAGTAACACAGCCACAGTTCTCAGAGTCAAGTATGTCCATTTCACATGTCTCATTGTATATTCTTAATATCATTTAGGCTTCTGCAGTGAATTAATTGTGGGAGCCCAAACTGCTGGTGTCCATTTTGTAATGACATCATCATCTTGCGACAGCCTCATCTTGTGATAGCCTCTAGTTAGGTTTCTATTTTCCCACCTCCTGCTATTTTCCTGTAAATCACATGTTCTAAATCCTTCCCCGTTACCTTGGATATCTGCTGAAGTGCTTCCGGATCGCCACCATTGCCTTGGATGCCTATGGATGTTGCAGCCGGAAAATACCTCATTCCTGTGCCCTGTATATATACCTGAGCACCGTTTTGAGTAAAGACTTGATCAGAATCCTGTCTTGTCTCCATTTCTCATGTCTCCTGTCCCTTATTCCCCCTTTAATCCCCACACCCCCTCTAGGACCTACATTGATTCCCTTGTGGGCCGAGGCAATTAATAGGAAGTGTCTTAAGACAAGTGGGCAAGGTAAGGATCACCAAGTTGCTTTAGCAACTGAAGGTGAACTTCAACTTCAAAAAGAGTGATGCAGAGCATGTCTGACAAGCACCTTTCTCTTCCACATTTAATGTCATCCACATCATTTACATCAATCTATATATTTTAATGAGCCTCACGTAGCCTTCAACAAAGAATACTTTTGATACTTTTAAAGTTGCCATTTAAATACCACTCAATTTTTTTTTTTTCTTTTAACAAGGGCTTTGAAATATCACAGGCAAGTCTTTGGCTTTTTAATTCCAGATGCCTTTAATATTCATTCAGCAAGGGGAAATGATCTGAGGAAAGTCTGGATGAAAGGTGCTCAGTTTCTAAGTGTTCTAGAACCCGCTAAAGAAACAGATGAAAGAAAGTTGTTCTCAAGCATTAAGGCCAGAGCAATCTCCTTTGCCAGTGCAGACTTTAAGTGCTGATATTGGCCTAAATGAACAGGGACGTAGCCAGTAACTTATGTAATTTCCAGAGTGCTCATCTATTTCAGTCCCCTGGTTGCTCTAATCCTGCTCCTCTGACCCCTCAGAGGAGAGAGATTCTGAGCCTGACTTTGTCTCAGTACTGGTGTGATGTTTCCTACACATTCCAAAATATACTGACATATTAATGGCATCCATACTAATCAGTATCTTTTTGCCCTTTAAAACTTGATTCCAAATAAGTGAAAGTATTACACCCACTTTACCCTAAATATATTTTACAGTCACCTTTCTTTCATTCAGTGAAATCCAGGCAGCACATGTATTTCCCTAGTGCAACTTGACAAATTCATGATGAGTCTTTCAAATCAAAGAAGAGAAAAATGGATCAATTTAACCAGACAATAAAAATTAAGTTAGTTCTATTTTGAGTATAGAAGACATCTCTTTTAGAGGAAAATTTCAAAACTGCAAATTATAATTTTAAATGATAGCTGAAGGGCATAATCTACAAGAAAGCAATTCTTGTCAGATATATTAAGCTTGAACTTTTCTATTATATTTAATGAGTTGTAGAATCATAGCGTTTTCAAACTTGAAATAAGGAAAGGGCCTTGGAGAACCAACTCTCTAACCAGTTGAAAACCAATTCTCTCTCCTGCCCTCCCATCCCACACACATGCACACATACTCCTTTTCTATGAGAAAAATAGAAATTTGGCTTTGAAAGATAGAGTAGAATTTCCCCAGGGGTACCTGTGCCAAGTGCTTTTCAAATAAAGGTACAGATAATAAACAATTTTATTCTTCTAATATCATACACACACACACACACACACACACACACACACACACACACACATGGTATCCATCATCCAAAGCACCTGTAGCCAAAATGTTGCTGGTTGCCATGACACTGGTACAAGACTGCTGACTGGCCTGTCCAGTGTAGAGAAGGCTCAAGCTGTGTCATCTACATCCTCTTTGTCTTTGACATTTTTCTATACTTCATTTTTTTCCTGATTTCCCATCTTGACAACAAATGAGCAATTCTGGAAATACAACGATATAGCAGAAATAATAAGAGGCTTGCAGTCAAGCAGACCCAGATCTGCGTTCCACGCTGCCATTTCCCAGCTGTACGTTCTGAGGCAGGCACTTGGTGACCCTTGTTTTCTGTTGGGCGCTGCTCCCTGAACATCGGCTACACTTTGGAGTTTACGTGTTTCCTAAAAGTCCAGGTGCTAGGGGCTTGTTTCCCAGGGTGGTGCTGTTAGGAAGTGGTGGAGACTACAAGAGTAGGCCTAAGGCAGGTCCTTAGCATAGACGGAGGTCCCTGAAGACAGCTGTGGAATCTTATATCTACCTTTTCATGGGGTAAGTGGTTAGAGATTGAATCAGTACCTCCAAATTGGGCTATATACCTTGTCCTACTTTTTGTGGGGGGAAAACAGCTATTAGAAATACTCCCACAGAAAACGTTGTGAGACCTTAGATTTTTATCTGTTTGTTGTTGTTTTGTTTGTTTGGTTTTTCCTTTCAGCAGTGGGAATTAAATCTAGGGACTTGACTGAGACACATTCCCAGCCACTTTCAATGTTTTAAACTTTGACACTGCATCTCACTAAGTTGCTAGGTTGTGTAGGCAGGGTTCAAAATCACTACCCTCCTGTCTCAGCGTCCCAGAGCCCTCAGAGCACCTCAGGGTGCCATGGCCTGCTCTCTTTCAGTTCCTGACCATGAAGTAAGAGGCATTTCTCTATGGTATCCTGCCTCCATGGTATGCTCCTTTGCCACAGGACCAAAGTCATGGGGCCAGTGGATCAGGGGCTGCAACGGCCAAAACTGTAAGCTGAAAGCAACCTATCCCTCCATGAGGCGATACATGGGGTATGATGTTACAGTAACAGAAGGCTAACTGGCGTTAGATTCTAGCCTACATTTGGGAAGCAGTAGGAGCTCATTCATCATTACTCAGTTTTCACAGGGAAATTGAACAATTTTCTATGGAGCTACAGTTTCCCAATTTCAGGCTGCAATAAGTCGTGTTAGCATTTTGTTGATAGTCCCAGGCACATCCATACTTGTTTGAAATAGGTCATGTGAAAGGTTTCACAAGCTATGTTCAGACTGGATGTAATTCAGTGAAAGTTATTCTATCAAGAGATGATAGCAAAATTATTGATAAAACTAAATAGCTTCTCTGCTGCTCTCTGCCTCTGTCTGTTTCTATCTCTGTCTCTGTGTCTCTATCTCTTTCCAACACACACACACACACACACACACACACACACAGACACACACACACACACCCCTACCCCTTAATGGAGCCATTTGTCCACTGCTAGAAACTACCCCACAAGTAACAGCACAATTAACTTACTCTGATGAATAAAGTTCGAAAACTATATATGGAGTAGAACTGTGTCAAGTGCTTTCATAACAAAATTTAAATTTTAAAATATAGGACCCTCTTGCTCCCTTCTATATTTTTGTTGTAGTTTTTCTTGCTTTTTGTTTATATTATTTTATGACTGGGCTTCTTCAATGTGGTTCCCCATTTTAAAGCACTAGCTATTTCCTACTACTGTATTAGCATGTTAAGTTCTGCAAAATCATGACACAGTAACTGAGTGAGTATATTTTAGCAAAATATGAAATGTATAGGTGAATAGATTGGTATTTCCCAGTTGGTGCAGGATAAATAAATGTAGTGAATAATCTGCCTATCACGTAATTTCTCTCTTCCTTTTGATCAGTTTACCTGGAATTTAACAGGAAAACACAGGTTGATCTGCACAATAAAATTCTGCATTCTAACAATTCCTGTTTAAATCACTACTATAAGTTTGAAAAAAGCCACTTTATAATATTCACAATAATTTCACTAGCATGAAATCTCTGATCCAGTAATGCTACTTCTAAATGTGAGTTCCACAGAAATGCAAATTCTGCTCACCAGATGATGAAATTTTAAGAATTTGAATGTCACTCCCACTTGTCATAGTTTCAAACTAAAGGTAACTGATGTTATTATAGACTGTTAAATCATTTGTGGCACATTTAATGTGGCTTATGACATGACAATGAATGATCGATAACTTTCTATATCATCATTAATGAATGTCATAAAATAGTGTTGAGTAAATTAAGGCAGTTACAAAAGGGTTCCCCTCCTACAAAATCACAGTGGGACAGGAAGTTCTGAGATTTCTTGCACAGCAGTGTGATTAGAGTCTACAAAGATATAATTTATTTTAGTTATTTATTTTTTAAAAATCTGTACTGCTTTTTTTTTTTTTTTTTTTTTTTTTTGGTGGGACTGAGGTTCGAACTCAAGACCTCGCACTTGCCAGACAAGCATTTGTGGCACAGAGCTACATCCCCAGCCTACAAAAATATAATTTATACTCTCAAATAACTAAGAATAAATGTCAAGTGGAGTGCATTTCTACAAAAAAGTTAAGCAAGTGAGACAATGCTTGTGCTCATTAGCCAGATTTAATTACTCCATATTATGTATACAATTAGTCTGTTTTCTGGAAATATAGCAGAATACCTCTGAATGGGTAACTTTAAGAAAGTTAGAATAATTCTCACAACTCTGGAGACTGAGAAGTACAAGACAGAAGGACAGAGCATGTGAGTAGATTTCTGTTTTTGTTCTTTTAATACATTTTGTACAGGGTCTACAAGGTCTCACTAAGCAGACCAGACTTGCAGTAATCTTCTTGTTTTTGGTCCCCAAAGTGCTTCCATTATAGGTGCATGCCACCACACCCAGTCTCAGTCTCTATCTCAGTATACCTTAGGGATAGGGCCAGCACCCCAAGTCAGGGATGAAACCCCATTCTCTCTGCTTGCCTAATCAGACACTTTAGTCTGCTGACCTATGGGTGAGCAGATTTCTGCTGAAGCATAACCTAGTAGTAAGTATCAACTGTGTAGGAAATATGCATAAGACAGAAGTCTCAGGTCAAGTGTAGGAAACCACAGCTATGATAACTAACCCACTGCAGAGGTAATTACCTTAATCTACTGAAGAGCTGGTGCCCTTAGGGTCCGATAACTTCTGGAAGACTCCACTATTTTTATCACAGTAGCAGTGAAACTTGAATATGAGCTTCGGAGGATCATATATCCAAACCATATCTGTACACACATATCGAAGCATAACATTGTAATCCACAAGTGTATATAATTGTGAGTTATTAATTTGCTGCAGCATGAACTAAACAAATATTCCAAATAGGTCTCTGTGCCTAGAACAATCCGTTTTGGTAGAAGGCAGGATGCTCTAACCCCTGGGAAGAAAAGGACTAGAAAGTTCACAATCTCTGGGCTATGGATATCCTATTTCTTGGTCAGGGTATTGGCTATTGGGTGTGTTCTTTCATAAAGATTAATTTAGGACTAATAATGTTGATTTGTGCACTGTTATGTGTATTGCTTATATTTTCATAAAAACTGTGAAAACTTTAAATGTTTTCCATAATGAGAGAGAGGTGTATAAGTCATATTACAAGATTACCAGGATGAAAACAGCATGACATAGACAGAAAGACAGATATATGAGTCAATGGAACAGAAAACAGGATGTAGATACTGCCCCAAACTGACTCAGCTCTTTGATGTTTGAACAAGGAGCCAAAAATATAGGAATAATGATAGTTTCCTTAGCAAGTGATGCGAGGAAAACTGTTCATTCGTATGCAGAAGGCTGGAGCTAGACCCATATCTCTCACCCCTAAACTAAAATTAAAGTGAATGAAAGATCTAAATATTAAAACAGACACATTTAAGCTATTGGAAGATAAATTCAAAAAATGTTGAATCCATAGTGTTATGATTTATGTCTATTTGTACCCCCAAAGCCTCATGCAATCATGGGGCAAGGGCTTCTTGTTTGAGACTTGAGTCATGATCCACCAGGATTATATGTTTTAGTACTGATGAGATCATTGATCTGAGTACTTCTGGGATTATAGGTGTGACCTAAGATAGATAGGCTGAGGCAGAGAGCCTGGATGCAATATAAAGAGAGACAGAGAGACAGACTTGTGCTGCTGCTCTCTGCTCTTCTGGTTGTTCCATTGCCTCTGTTATTGTTGCTGTTTCTCTGCTTTGAACTGCTACTCTCTTCCATATGCCTCTCTGTCTTGGATCCAGCTGAGTATGGACTGAAACCTCCAGTAACTGTGAGACAAATAAACCTTTCCATCCTTCATTTTGAGTGTCAGGTATTTGTCCCAGTAATGAGTAAAAGGTAACTAAGACAGAATTTGGTCCCAGAGAAATGGGGTCATTGATGTGGCCATACCTGACCCTGTGGATAACGAGCTTTGGGGAATGGCATATAAGAAGAGATAGGAAAGGTTCAGAGATGTCGGCTACAAAGCAAAACACTGGAACAGCTTCAGCTGTTCTGTTTGGGAGATTCTGGTCAGAACTCAGATTAGAAGACAGGCTTGAAACCTGGGTATAAACAATGGCTTACAAGCAGAGATAGCAAATATTTGGAGAGGTTGTCTACTTGCGGAGGGCTGGAAAACCTTTGACTGTTCTGTAGAGGTGATTCTGGTCAGAACTCAGACCAGAAGACTCACAGAAGGCCTGCCTGTAAAGACCAGGTTGAGGAGGTTTCTGCTGGGAAAAAGGATAACATTGGTCATTGGACTCCAGATGATTTGTGCTATGGATTGGCTGAAAGTCTGTCGGAATTTTGCTTATGCCCAGAGATGGTGCCTAAGACTGAGATTAAGCATGGTGTACTGATAAATCTTTCAAGAGATATTTCAAAGCAGCAAACTATTGGGGCAGTGGCATGGTTGTTATTGGTAGCTTTTAGTCAGATTTGTGTTGAAAATCAAGAGCAAAGAGCCAAGAAGAATGACTTAAAATGTGAGTTTGGCCAGAAAGGAAATATCAGGAAAGCTGTGGCCTGTAAAGATGGAGCTGAAAGGATCTCCATTGCTGGGAAGGAACCAGAGAATCGAAAGGATAGCCAGAGGACATCATAAGAGGTGGCAGCTTTCCACCCCTTGCAGCCTCCGAATTGCAAGGGAGAGAGATTTTGCTTTCGGAGGAAAGCCACAGAGACCCAAGTACCTGAATGGTGGCAGTGGCCAAACCAGGTTGCAAAATGGCTCCAAAATAGAAAATTTGTTCCTCTGAATCAAGGTCAGAGTGTTCATTAATTCAGGCACTCCACCCTTACAACCAAGAGAGAAGGAAGCCTGGCTACTGTTCCAGCTGGCAGCAGACCTTGGCATCATCCACATGGCAGTTGTTTTAGACACATTGAGAATGTAGGAGTTCTGAAGTTAAGAAGACTTTCACCTAGATTGCAGAAAGCCTAGGAGGCCAGTCAGTGTGCCCCAGGGAGGGACGTGTGCAAACTGTGTGTGAGAAACTTATTGAGTGGAAACCCTGGAGGTTTGGAAAAGCCAGGAACGTGGATCATGCAAAGAGAGGGTAAAGCCAGCCTAAGAGAGAAGCCATGGAAATTACCACCAAGAATGCCATAGGGACAGAGCTGCATGGAGCCCACAACTCAGTGCATACTATTTTGGATGATTCAATTGGAACTATGGGATTTAATGTTTGCCCTGCTGGATTTTGGACTTGTGCTGGTCCCAGTGTTTTGTATTTCCCTGTTGTTTGCAACTTTTTGAATGGTAATATTTATCTTATGCCTTTGAATCTTGGACCTGTTTCACTTTTCTATTGTTCAGGGGCTCAGTTGAGAGTTTGCCTTGGATCTTGGAGGAGACTTGGGATTTGGACATTTCAGCAATGCTGAAACTGTTGGGACTTTTGGCAACTCTTCTGGATGGACTAAAATGTCTTTTGGACAAAGGGATATGCATGAGACTTTAGGGGTCCAGGGGCAGAATGTTAGGTTTATGTGTAATTGCCCCCTTAAAGCCTCATGCAATCTTGGGATGGGGACTTCTTGTTTGAGACTTGACTCATGATCCACTAGGATTATGTGTTTTAGTGCTGATGGGATCATGGGTCTGAGTACTTCTGGGATTCGAGGTGTGACCTAAGGTGGACAGGCTGAGGCAGAAAGCCTGAATGTAATATAAAGAGAGACAGAGAGATAAACTTGTGCTATTGCTCTGCTACCTTGATTGGCAGTTGCCTCTGTCACCATTTTGTTGCGTTCCACCTCCATGAACGGTTGCTCTCTCCATGTGCTTCTCTGACTTGGATCCAGCCTAATATGGACTAAAACCTCCAGTAACTGTGAGCTAAATAAACCTTTCCATCCTTCATTTTGAGTGTTAGGTATTTGTCCCAGCAATGAGTGAAAAGTAACTAAGACACATAGTTATAGGTAGGGACTTTCTGAAAAGAACTACAAATGCAGAAGAAATAACAGCAAAAATGAACAAATGGGACTATATCAAATTAAGTCTAAGCTAAAGAGACAGTCAATAGAGTGAAGAGACAAACTACTGAAAGAAAAAATGTTCTTGCAAGCCATATATCAGAATACTAACATCTAGAATGTATAAAGCAATTAAAAATTAGACTTCCCCAAATTAAAGACTGAAACAAAAACATGAACAACTAAAATGAATAGATATTCAGGAAAAGAAATACAAATAGCCAATAAATCACTGTTTTTATGAGACTAATAATCTAGCCAAAAAGTCAACCCCTTTACAAAGATCCAAAATGTGTGTGTTATTCTCCAGAAGAATGATAATATGAAAGGCCAGAAAATAACAGAAAGAGGAAGGACTGAGACTTCCTAAGGATCAAAGGAGACTTGAATGAGAGAATCTCAGTAGCCTCAACGATACAAGGTGTGGGGAATCCAGTCTGTGGGAAGAAGCTCTGCAGAGTGACCCTTGTGAAGAAGTGGTCTTTGTGGTAGCTTGCTGACTACTGACCAAAGCTGGGAATGAAGGACCACAAGTAACTGGGGGCTGGAACCCTACCCAGATCCCTTGGGTCTGGCCAGTGTGTACTTCCCCAGCTACAGTACTAGTTGACTCCTTGCAGTCTCCTCCAGAATATTCCTCTGGAGAGGCCACTTCACCCAAAATTGCCTGCGGATGTAGCCCTCTCTTAGAGCCAAAAAGGGTCAGTGGCTGATAGAACTGGAGCATACAAGCCTGCTCCTCACTTCAAAATTGAGAAAATGCACATGCTTCTCAGGCTCAGAACTCCCTGTGGGGTCAGCATGGGCCTAGGTTTCAGCTGGTCTCCGTCCTTGCTTTAGCCCAGCCTGGAATTTGCCCTCCTTACCATCTTGCCTTGCCTCTCTGAAAATACCTCATGGAGTAACTCTCACAGCCTGACCTCAGACTCCTGTTGAAACAGGCTGACTGCAGTCTCAATTCGGTAAAGAACAGGGAGCCTCTGAAAATTTTAAATCAGTGAAGAAACTCAATCAGAATCGCATTTTGTAAATGTAACACCACTGTAATTTTGTGAACTTGAGAGTTACATCCAGTTTAATGTTAATGTAAGAATATGTTGCTTTGAACCAACCTCTTGATGCCCAATTGAAAGAAATTGTGTGTGAGTGTGTTTCTAATTCTGTCATGAATGCATGATTACATCGTGGAGAAATAGCGCTTTTCCTTTGTTGTGTTTATTTCATTGTAATTGCACTCCAGAATTTTCTCCATACTTAATTGTTTTCCAGTAGTGATTTCATAATGTATTTTATGTCAGTAATTACTTCTCATTTCTGTGTGCTTCATTGGAAACACATTTTTATCCTATGGTTTATTGTTATGGTTTGTGTATAGGTGCCCCCTCCCCAAAGTTTCATGCAGTCATGGGGCAGCTTCTGGAATTTGTAATTAATTGTTGTGGGTGTGGGTGCTGCATGTCCTCTGGGGCAGGTGATTTACATTTCAATGTAAGGGAGGAAGAGAAGTTAGCTGCTTGAGCTGCTGTTAGCTCTCTAACTGCCTATCTTGCCCTTAGCTGTCAACATGAAAGGTTGTTTTCTGCCTTGTGCCTCTGCCTTGGAACCCACTGAGTGTGGACTGAAACCTCCAGTAACGGTGAGCTAAATAAATCCTTATTTCCCTCAATGTGAGTGTTGAGTATTTGTCCCAGCAATGAGATAAGAGTGACTAAGACACTTATTTTTTTCACATCATTGAATTAGAGATTTTATACTTGATCATGGGTCAATAAAGGTGATCATCATTAGTGACTCTGCTGGAAATTAATCAGTGGTGTTCTAAAGATCCTCTTCCCTTCCCTCTCTTCCCTTCCCCTTTCCTCCCTTCTTCTTCCCTCCCTTCTTCCTTCCTTCCTTCCTTCCTTCCTTCCTTCCTTCCTTCCTTCCTTCCTTCTTTGCTTCCTGTCTGATAACTCACTGTGTTAAATATACATATAACATTAGCCTTCTACCACTTAGAATAATTGGCCTTAAAATTTTGTGTTGCAAAAATGCAGTCTTGCTAATTAGTTGACCTTTATGAACAAAATATGCGCATTTCCAGGTGCTCGGGTGATAATAGAGGTTCACAGTGGAGAGCTACTCTATTCACTAGAAATACAATTATCTTTCTGAAACTCTATCACTGATCTTGATCCTTACGATATGAGATGGAGAAATTCACATACTGGTTTAATTTATTCTTAGTCACAGAGGAGGAGAATATATCTTTATTTAAGACATTAAATGCATAAGAAGGCCATTACAAACTTCAAATGAAGAATTACTCGTATTAAAACTAAAGGTATTATGTTCATCTTTTATCTTCACCAGAGGAAATCCTATTTAACCTTCAAAGCTGAGTCAGGGATGGCAAGATAGCTCAGCAGACTATGCACCTTCTTAGGGTAGTGCAGGGAATTAAATTTGATCCGCAGAACCACATGCTGTGTTGGCCTCAGACCCACGATGCGGAGCTGGCCACTGAGCCCAGGTATGGTGGTGTGTGTCTGTAATCTCAGTGCTGGGGAGGCTGAAAACAGGAGGAGTTTGAGCTGTGTAGTGAGACCCTGTACCAAAAACATAAAATATAAAACGAAACAAAAAATAGAAAAACTAAGTCAGACATCACTTTCTCTATAAAATACGGGCTTGGAAAGATAACATCAATTCCTATTTTTCTGATCAAAGAGACAACTTTTTTCTCTGAATTCCTGTAAAATTTAGTTCAATCTCTTCTACATTGCTGTCTGGCATGGTGTGACTCTGATTGGAGTGAGGCTCCCATGGTTTCTTGTGGTGGTGTAGAGAGGCAATGTGCATATCTCCTTTAATTGGGGGAGGTCACAGATGCCCCCATCATTGGAGTACCGGCCCAGGAAGAGCATTAACACCTTGGTTAATTATTAGGAGATGACCACTCAGCTAGAGCAAGACTCCCTTCCCCAGTTCCCTATCTTACCATTGAGCCACATGAGCCTGGCCTCCCGTACACACTCCACCCATGATGTCATCCATCCTAAGGTTCAGTGAGCTATGTTGATGGAGCACCATGCCTTTAGACTTGAAGCACTGTGAACTAAACAAACGTTTTTCCTTAACAAAGTTCTCAGCCTTAGGTATTTTAGTATAGTAACCGAAAATAGATTCATACATTTTCTAACTACACAAACATACTCATGCCCTTAAGTTCAGGGGCTTCAAATAGTTAAAACTCAATTACTCTCTAGGAGATGGTGGCTCGGAGGGATGGCTCTGTCTTATCTGAGGCTACAGAAGTGTTGATGGTCAGCTGCAAATCAGGAGGAGCTTCTTCCTGCCTTGATTTGGCTCTCTTATGCTTGGGACAGGGCAGGCTGTGGATGATCTACAAAGAAACCACTGAGGCGCGTGGGCCTTCTGCTGTGTCATCTCTTACTATCTGAAAATCCACGTGCCTCAGTGTTTTTTTTGGTAAATCATCCACAGCCTGCCCTGTCCCAAGCATAACAGAGCCAAATCAAGGCAGGAAGAAGCTCCTGATTTTCAACTGACCATCAACATTTCTGTAACCTCAGATAAGATGGAGCCATCCCGTTGAATAAAGCTCGGGGTCAGATGCTGGGACTTGGTCTTACAAACATGCACTGTGGCAGAGGGAATATGATTGAAGCTAAGATTCCTTCACTTCTCAAATTTGTTCTTTGAAACCATCCCTCAATTCTGGTATGCTCTCAGAATCCTTTCAGAAGGCAATGTCCCATCCCCAACTAAGGTGAAATAGTTGTCATAAAGATTTTACCCATTGCCACTTTCAAATATTTACTGAGAGATTGAATAATGACACAAGCACCATGAATACTGGCCAGCTTCACTATTCAAGAAGATTTAGGGAGTTAACCTGTGTTCTCCCAATGCACGGACATGTTTGGCTTTTTGCCCTGGCCTTTCTTTCTGGAACTGGTGGTTTCTTTAACTGTAAGGCTAGTGGGGAGTCAGCAAGCCAGTCCAAGAGCTTTAATTTATCCTCAAAGTGTGTTCGATAAACATGCCCAAAATTCATGATAGTAAAATCATCTGAAAACATGACAGAGACAGTTTTTATATACGCTGTGGTGGATTTTCCCATCCAAGCATAGATATATTTTTTTCTGAGTATATGGTTCTGCACAAGTTGCTTCATCTGTGTAAGCTTCAATTTTTGCATCTGTAAAATGTAGACCACCACATCTCCATCTCAGTGTAGCTCACCATGGTACTTGTATCAATGAGTATGAAATAAAGTGTATAAAGTTTAATTTCCTCTTGTGTTCTGTGTGGGTCTCCTCTCATAAAATACCTAATTTGAGGGTTCCTGCATCATTCTTCAAATGATCCCATACAAATCTGCTATTGTGTGCCAACTGCTCCATTAAAATTACTATTCATTAAGAATAATACTGAATTCTTGTTCTGAGGATGTAGGAAAAAACAAACTCAATTTCTCCTTTCCCCTTACAACACAATCAACAAAGAACACTTTTAGAGCCAAACACTTAGGGTTTCTTCCCACTTCCAAACAAGACGTTGTTTTTTCACAGAGGACTCTAGCTGGCTGTTGGATAATTCAGTAATTCAGTTGAGTGACCTGGAGATAGTGACAGATCCCACAAGTTGAGGGCTCAGTCCCATATGACTGCCCCCACTTCAGATGCCAGACCCAAGTCCAGGACTCTGGACTGCCTATTTACCAGCTATTTACAAGGGCTCCTGTGATCCCTTCTTAGACTTCTATTAATTTAATGTCACAACTCAAATGTCTCAGGGAAACACTTTCCATGACTTTGGTGCCTTATTATAAAAGATTTTTACAAAGAGCACAGATGAAAAGATCTATAGAGCAACGCACGTGCAAAGCAAGCAGAGCCTCAATGTCCTATTCTGCCATGCCACCCTTCAAGGACCTCCATGTCTTGGCTTTTCTGGACACTAGACTGTG
Source organism: Myocastor coypus (assembly GCA_004027025.1). NCBI lineage: Eukaryota > Metazoa > Chordata > Mammalia > Rodentia > Myocastoridae > Myocastor > Myocastor coypus. The sequence goes on from PVJA010004506.1 coordinate 49,117, forward strand.
GTCAAGTAGGAGCTTTTGGCCACTGGACATCTCATCAGAATACAAAAAATCCCATAATAATTGTTTTGGAGAGTTCACAGTGTTTATCAGAAAACAAGAAGTCCAAATATAGGACTGTTTTTTAACATTACACTTAGGCACTGCCATTCTAAATGATCTTTCTGTACTGATTGATTTAGTTCTCACAGGAATACCTTTTGGTATTTTGCTTTCATGTTTTTACAGTTGAAGAAACCATTTAATCCAGTCTTGTAGGTCTCCTTCATCCTCAATCTTCTCACAGGGCTCCAAGCATAGCCTTAAGCATTTGGCTCTCAGAATAAATATTATTTCTGGGGCTGGGGAGATAGCTCCACGGCACAAGTGCTTGCCTGGCAAGTGCAAGGTCATGAGTTTGAACCTTGGTCCCACAAAAAACAAAAATAAAACAAAACAATAAATATTATTGCTGCGGCACACAGAGTAAGTGGATGAAACTGATCATAATTGGAGATGACTGGATGTCAGCATTTCACTTTTCTCACACCTATTTACTACTATTTTGGGACTATGGACCCAAGAACTTCAGCCACCCATTTGCAAGTAGGCAAAGACACACATTTAGAGTAATTTCAGGTTGATTTCTGACAACAAAGAGGAGAGGTGAGAAATAGTTTTTGGTTAAATGTTCTCAAGCGATAAAAATGAACAGCACTGTACTGTCGCCATAGAAAATGGATAAGGGGAAAGTACAAATTTGAACTCTAGCATTGTGACATTTTATAAAACAAGGCATGTTCCACTTGTCAAAGTACTCCTCCGATGTCAGCATGTTCCCTTTTGCCCTGTGTTGATGTAATGATTAGATGCCTGAATTTTTAGATCAGCAACAAACATGAGATTGCTTTAGAATACATTTCTCCATTTCTTTGCCTATTTTTAATTTTCTTTGCTCAGAGTCAGAATTCTCAACAGAAAATGCGATATTTTTGATGTGCAGCAGGTGTTAAATTGTTGAAGGAAAGTGCTCTGCCCAGCATGAGTACAGAGCTTACTTCAAAAACCTTGCCTCTTGCCATGCTTGTCAAAGAGAGGCCTCCTGAAGCTATGGCCTGTGTTTTAATGCATGAATAATTAGTGATGTAAGAAAGTTCTACTGGAAGGGCATGACAATACATTTGCATAAATCAGAAAAGAAGAATCCAGTAAGGGACTCATTGACGAAGAGAGAAGGGAGTGTACCTGTCAAATATATAGAATTGACAGGAAATAAAAAATGAGGGAGAGCCAGACACTTCCACTGAATGCCTATGATGGGACAGTACTATCCTCCCTGAAATTTCAGAGCAAATCCTAATGGTATTTATCATGAACCTCATGGAAGAGCTGTGTTTGATTCCCTCATTTCAGGATAGGACCAACGTGGAGGTAGAATTCCAGCTCCATTTTGCCCCATCCAATTCTGTATGATCCACTTTCTCCAGAGAGAACATCAATCAATTGCTCAAAGACCATTCCTCATCTCTAGTACTGCTTCTGGGGAGTCTAACTGTCGAAAATCCAATTTGTTGCTGGGCTTCTAACTTTAATGTGGAAATCTCAGAGGTTAGAAACTGGTCAAGGATAGCCCAGCTCATACTTGGAAGAGCTGGTATTACATTTTAAGCTTTTTTAAAAAAAAATGTTTTCAAGATCTTTGTCAATAGTCAGTAGCTGGGATGAGGCTTGCAAAGCTCATATCTAAATTTCTATTCCAGGTTTCCTGTATCTCTACCTAGGTGTTCAAGACAACTCAAACATGACAAACCTGAAACACATCACTTATTTATCCCCATAGCCAGTTCTTTTCCAATATGTTCCATCTCAGTCACTAGCAACTGCACCCTTCCAGCAGCCTGTATCAGAACCCCTGGCAGCACCCTGGAGTTCTTCTCTTAAACCTTCCTGTCCATTGGAAACTCAAGCCTGGTTTTTAACATTCAAAATGCAGTGAGTCTTGCCACTTGTCTTGACCTACATCATTGTCACCCTGGTCTAAGATGCACTGTCTCTCCTGAGAATTGGTACGAAAGCCTCTTGACTAGTCACTCTTCCTCTGCTCTTCCTGTATAGAGATAACTTCCAATATAGTGCAGAATCCTTTACAGAAGTCATGTAAGCAGGTCACTCTGCTGGTTCTCACTTCCTTCAGAGTGAAAGGTTTAAAGTGCCTGCCCTACAGAATGCTACCTGTCATTCCCACTTTAGCTCCACTTTCTCTCTAGACTCTATCCTTTCCCTTCCTTCACTGCCTGTAGGGTGGCCTGTGGGTGCACCTCAACCACAGGTCACCAGCTTTGGCCCCGCAACGCTTACATAGTTTCCTTCTGCTAGAATCACTACTTCTCAACATGTATACTTGACTCTCTCTCTCTCTCTCTCTCTCTCTCGTCATTTTCAAAGTTTTGCTCAGGCATTCTTTCTACCTGAAATGATCTTCATCCTCAAGGAACGATGTACCGGAGCGCCTTCTTCCTCCTATAGCACTTACTTTCTTCCAAAATACAATAATATGTATGTCCTATTACTTCTGTTTGCCCATTCCCTCATTGGAGGGAATCATCTCAAAACACCACACTGTTCTTCCTGAGGGGTGAGATCCTGAGGAATTGAGATTGATTTCTTATGTGCATCTCTTCTGAAGGATTTTTTAGACTGTGGAACACAAATATTGCAATATTCTTTCATGGGTCATTTTTGACTTTAAAAATTAGGACACTTCTTTTAAATTTCAATGTTAGGTCATATGAAAGAAATAAGTAACACCCCACAGAAGATTAAAATATTTTATTACCATCACTCTATTTATACTTTTCAACCACATATATTCAGAAAGTTAATTTTCTTATCTACCCACAAAGTTACTTTTCTAAGTATGGTTATTCCTTTGGATGAAACAAATTCTGACAGTTGTTACAAGTTTATAAAATCTTGGCACTATGAAATTTTGTGCCAAAGCCCAAGTGGTCCATTGGTTAACAAAGTGATGCTTATCTCCAAGAAGTGAACATCCCCATCTGCTATCAGCACGATATTGAATCCACAGCCTAATGTGTTTCTGGCTCAGGCAATTGACATTTGCCCCAAAATATATTCACAGAATGTAAGTGATCATTGACAATTGGAGGTCATGCCCCACAAATATTGTAAGTTCTGGGCCACAGGCAAGTTTGGGAGTATACCCTGAAACTTCTCATTTATTGGCAACATCTTTCAAACTGCCAACCATAGACATGTCAAACTAATCTATGTTTTCAACCAGTATATGGTTGTTTGCTTTTTTTGATACCATGTCTTTCTACAGATGCAGCATTGGGAAGGCACATGATGAAGATGGCCTTGACATGTTGCTGAACTTGCCATTTGCTTTCCCAGAGACCAATTCCTTCCTGCTTCATCCTCATACACACGTCAGGAACACAAGTAACTGCTTTAATCAAAAAATACTATCAACTGAACAGGGTTAATGATGACAGGAACGGGAGAAGGAGTTAGCCCATTATAGATAATAGTCAAACTTTCTAGAAGAAAGCTGTATACGTATTCTGAAGTAGCTGTGACTGTACATGCAAAGCAAGACCGATACAGATTTTTATGGCTTGCTAAAAAGCAAACACAACTGTGAGGCCCCATTATGTTGAGCTACATTTAGAAACAATCAACTTGAAAAGAGAAGTTTATTCATTCTATATGACCTCAAATTCTCCCCTTCTGAAAACAGGTGCAGAGACGGCAGCATCTCTGTGAGATGCATAAATGTAGTACAGTTCTTGAGGACATTTTTTTCTTCCCACTCTGATTCTTGTTTTGATTCAAAATTTTCCCATTGTCAATTAAATGTTCCATTATATGCTGCAAGAAATTTCTTTAATAGAAAAGAAAAGGAAGAGCCTACAGCTGTACAAGCAGTAAATGAAGCATTTTCTACTTTCAACATCATCTGCCAAAATTAATGTCCACCATTATATGAAGGAAAAAGACAAATGTACTTGGAGACTGGACAAAAGTCTATTTGTTTTAGCATTAAATTATTTCTACAAATAAACCTCAGAGAGATTTGTTTTATGCACATTGTGAATCACAACTCCATGTGTTGATTTATAAAATGTTAGTTTGAATTCTTTCTTAGTCAAAAGTTTGTTTGTCCTAGAAGATATGTAAAGGTTTAAGTATTTCTAAAATATTCTTTAATGAAAGTCAGTCTCTTTAGTATGACTCAGGCTCATCTAAAAGTTTAAACTACTTCTCTAGATTACAATATTGGCTTTTATAAGATATAATTTGTGTATTAAACATGTACATCCAGATTTTTCTTAACTAATAGTTCCCTTCTGTTTGAGTCTTTAAATTTTATTAATGCACAAAGGGAAAATGATTGTGAAATTCTTGTAAAATGTAACTGCTTTATTAGTCTATAATAGAAGTATAACTATTTAATATTAACTTAACTAGGGCCGGGGAGATAACTCAGTAGATTAAGTGCCTCTCTGGCAAGCACAGGATCCTGAGTTCAATCCCTGGTACCAGGGGGAGTGTGTGGATAATACTGACTTAACTATCTAACATTGAAGGCCTATAGAGTTCAGGAGACTATCACAAAATAAAAATAAAAATTTCTGCTGGGCAATGGTGGTGCATGCCTGTAGTGCCAGCACTTGGTAGGCTGAGGCAGTAGGATCAGTACGAGTTCAAGACTAGCCTGGGCTACAAAAAGTGATCTCAAGGCTAGCCTGAACTGTAAAGTGAGACCCTGTCTAAAACATAATGACAATAATAATAATAATAATAATAATAATAATAATAATAAAATAAAAATTTCTAACAGTTGTGCATTTGTATGTAATTGGTTAGAGTGTTGTTCAATGCTAAAATGATATTGCACTGTTTTAAAAAATAAAACTACTAATTCTATCTTGTTTCCTAGATGTGTTAGTAGAAACAAATTGTCCCTTAAATTCAACTGCATGTTCCTGTTTGGTTCCCAGTTGCAGTTGATCTGGTCACAACCTCATGGGATGAATTCAATAAAATTATTCTTCATAGAGAAGCTGATTAATATTTTATTTGTCCTTTCCCAAGACTTCAAAATTTCTTCTTCCTTTTTCATAGAATTCTTCGTCTTAGTGTTGTCATTACTTCAAAATATACCCATATTCAAGTTCAATCTGAAAAGCCTTTTTTTATTCTTTTGTACAGGGTCATAGCGTCTTGATACATAGACTGGACTCATAGTGATTATCCTGTTTTCAGCCTCCTACCTTCTGGGATTACAGGAACGCACCACCATGCCCAGTCTCAATCACCATCTCAGTGCATCCCAGGGGCTGGGTCGGCACGGCATGTAGTGCTGAGGACTGAAACTTGGTCCTTGTGCCTGTGTAAGCAGGTGCTTTAGTCCACTGAGCTATCTGGCCAGCCCTTGAAAAGCCATTTTCTTGAAGCACGTTCTTTTAACCACGCAACACTTCCCCCATGCTAGGTTGTCTTTTTTCTTCCGTGATGTTTTGTCATCTAGAATGTTAAAAATACTTTGAATCGCTCTAATTTTCTCCCATATGTTTCAGTTCTATTGCTGTCTACGCGTGTTTATTATATGTAGCACTTTTCAAAGATGGTACATATTTCCTGCGTTACTATATCCCCATCTCATTGAGCACAGTACACAAAATAAGCTCTCCACACACTGATGAAAATGAATATATTTATACTGCTCATCACACATTTTTCTGCTCATATTTCACAATACCCTGGGGGATAAGGGCTGGGCAGATGCAAAGATTTTAAAGCAAAACTATAGTATTTAATATAGTCTGAAGATTATTTTATTTTTTGAGTGAATAACAACAGAAAGAAACTGAAGTTAGGCGGACAAAGAAAGTGAACTCAGAACACAGATATTTAAAAAATATACAACTACCAAAAAAAAGAAAATACAACTACCACCATTGTGAAGATCAAACATGGTTTTTTCCTTTGGTGTTGTTGTTGAAAATTTTCTACCTATAGTAACAGGAAAAGGACCAGAGCTGAGCATCCTTTAGAGACAGCCGTTTCCTGGTAAATGTGAAAATGTATTCTATACTTCATGAGAGTAGTTCGCAATGAATAATGAGTTGCTTTGAAAGAATAGGCTACAGATTCCTGTAAGATAAACTAAAATATAAATAAAAACGGAAATGTGGGGTACTCTGTGCTTTTGCTTATATTTTTATCCTTACATTAAAAGCGAGATTGGAATGCCAGGAATTATTTGTCAAACCAGTGTACATTCCTTCCATTAATACAGAAAACATTTGACCTACAGTTGCACCAGTTTGCTCAACTGCTGTTACACCATGGATCCAGCCATTGTCCTTCCATGGCATCTTCACCAGGAAGGGGACAGAGCTCTGGGTAATGAAAGTTGGACAGTGTTCCAATCTGTCATCCCTAGTAGATTGACAGCCACACAGAGACCATCATTCAGTTTAGTCAGTGAACCTGAGCTATCACAAACTGGTGCACTTGGCCAGGGCTAAACTAACATCGAAGGAGCAATTAGGGGCAAGTAGCAAGATTGTATTCTGACTTGTAGGGTGAAAATTCAATAGAAGAGAATTGAAATGCTGATTGGGTGATGTTAGGTAACTTAGATCTCACACAGGAGGATTTCTTTTTTTGCCAAGCAGTTATAGAATAACTCAGCAGGTTGGCTGCCAAAGACATTATCACAGTTGGGTCTTCTGTAGTTTGCGAGTGATTAAAAAACCACCTGAGGATCTTGTTAAAATGCAGATTGTGAGACAATGGGTCTATGTTGGAAATTGAGTTTCCACATTTCTAACCAGCTGTGAATGATACTGATGTTATTGACCCTTGGACCAGACCCCATTGTGGTTAGCAAGGGTCTTGAGTTGTTATTTAATACAAAATTTGAGGCACTGCATTTCAGTAACAGCATAAGAGGAAAAGCTGGAGAGTGCAGTGCTCTAGAAACACATGAAAAACTGGCTTGCAGAGGACAGAGCCATCCAGTGATTCAAATGGATCCACTGAGTTGAAAAAATGAAAATCAACCTTTGCATTTGTCAATCCTGCTATGTCAACTTCATTGGATTAAGAAATAGCTAGCTTATTAGCAGAAAACACTTCTGGATCTTTCTATGTGGGTCACAAAAGCATGGACTTGAGTATTATTTGTGGTTTTTCCCCATTCTTTGACACTGTTCCCCTGCTTCACTTCCTGACCATTGCGAATGAAGCAACGTCTCTCTGTCTTGCCCGCTTACCTTGATGTTTCTGCTGTGGAGCCTGGTGACCAGGTGCTGAACCTTCAGAAACCATGGGCATGTGATGATGACTATCAAGGGAATTATTAAATTGTAGGTACTGGGTGTTGTATCTGCGCCATAGAAAAGCTGACTAATACATTGGTTATCACTGCTAATGTTCAAAATTTTGAGTTCAGTGGCTTCAAAGAGAGCAATGCTTGAATAAGAGGGAGAAAGTAAAGATAAAAAGACTAGGAAACTTCTTATGGAGATTCACTGCAGATGGGGAAGAAAAATCTTATTTTAGATGAGAAGTTACAAAGAATCTTTAATGATACTGAGATGCATTCAGTTTGTTACAGAATGTTCCCATAATGGTAAGAGTAACTGAAACAGCCAGGAACTGATGGCAAAGAAAAGGTGTAGATACCTGGAAGGCAATTCCTGGTGTGTGTAAATGGTGATGAAGTCCAATACCCATGTGGAACAATAAGGAAAATGCGAGGGAGGTAAAATGCCTAGGGACTGTGCATAGAGATTGGTAAACTGGGTGCTATAGAAGACAGAAGCTTCCTTACATTGTTGTTTATTGTCTTAGTGAAATAGAAAGTCACCCAGTGACAGGGTTAAAGTGGTTATACCCTAGGGTGAGGGATATAAAAAAAATGTGAAATAGTTACTTCAGGAAGAGGAAGATGAGTCTTCTTATGAGCAATAATGACTGAATGCGTTTTCACGCAAGATTATTTCAGCAGAATTCTGATTCATACCTGAGCGTACGATCATGCCTGCGATAATATGAGGGTGTCATCGTGATGACAAATGGAAGTGGGGGGAGGGTAGGGAGGCTGAGAAGACAGGCAGTGACAAGGTGGCAGAGTTAATGCACTGGAAGCTGTATGAGAGGAGTCAGGATGTGAGAAGTGAGCTGGAAAAGTAGGAGGTAGCAGTTAGAGAATGGAATGATTGAAGTACAGACTTTCAGAAAGCAAGCTACTGGTACTGGGAAGAAAATAATGAAGTGGTATGGCCGAGGGAATATGCCGCTGAGGAGCCAGGGTGATGGGCAAATCATCTGTGGATTGACAAGAACGATGGTTGGAGTACTGCTGGAGCTCCAGCAGTAAGGCAATCGCTAGACACCTTCTGTGACTGGGTACATTTGTGACAATGCTGCCCATGCCAGTGACCCAGGGGAGCAGCAGCTGGCATATAACCTAATGGCTAGATGTTCCAAGAAGATAGAGTTGCCTAAAAAGGCAGAAGGACAATTATTTGGAGCCAGTACTAAGGGATTAAGATTTTTCCAGGTTCTTTAATTCAATTAAAATGCCTGCGAGGCTTGGGGCAGCTACAGAGAACAGTATTTTTAGGGCTCAGCCTTGTTCCAGGTAAAGCCAGGAAGAAAAAGACTCACAGCAGAAAGAAGAAGCTGGAAGTGGAGGGTATACTGAGGATTCACGGAGTTAAAAATAACAGAAAGTGGGCTTGAGGAATCGAGAAACCATCCTAGTAGGTCAGAAAAGAGGATAAACGTGATGAGTTAAGGATGGGAACCCAAGGTGTAGCAGCTAACCTGGAAACACTTGGGGACTGAATTAAAGAGGAAAACAAGGGACGATGCGATTATTTCTGATGTCTTCTGGTGTCTAGTCTCACAGGTAAGAAGACTATTTTGACAAGCATTAGAGGGAAGTGGGAAAGTCTCTTAAGATGCTGTAGTGAATAATGTCGAGGTAGATGGAGGTAGACGTCCAGGATCTAGTTTTCTTAAAACACATATGCAGATAGGAAAAAAATATCTCTGCCAATCTTACTACAATCCATGTTGTTTTCTATTTATGCTCTTATTCGCATTTCATGACTTACTTCTGTCCTTTTTATGGCTATACACCTTTTTTTCTAGATCTTTGTTGAGTTAATGCCCTACAGACATTTTATTAATCATGTCAAATTATCAATTGTTTGTTAACCTGTTTTGAACACTCACACTGAACCAGGCTTTGTGCTCACAGCTTTACTTAAATTATCTCATTTAAGCCTTCCTCCAAAGGCATAAGGTAGGAAATGATTACTCTAATTTGATAACTATGACAATTAAGGCTTTGAGGACTTAAATCATTTATCCGGCGGTACCATTTGCAGGGCATGAGGTTTAATCAGGGCTTACATCTGAGATTCTGGGCTCTGGGTCATGAGCGACTCACGAATCTGATCTGTAGTTGATTGTTCTGTGGAAGTCTGAGGACAGTTATGAACAAGTAGGGGCATTAGCAGGAAGAGCGGTCCTTGCCTCCGGGTTGACACGGCACACCAGTTTGCAAAGATTTGTCTTTGTGTTTGTAGTGGCTTCAGCTTTAGAGGTCTTTTTCTTTTCCTCTTAGCCAAAGAGTGCTCTTCTTTTGATTACTACATATGGCTACATAGCCTCTAAACAATAGGTGATTTAAATAATAAATTAGCATGAGTTATGGGTTCTCAAGGCATCTCGTTCACGTCCTTAGGGTTATACTGAATTCAACTGAGGAGGCGAGGAAGCAGTCTCGGAGCTCAAGTGAGCTCTGGACGGATTAAACTGAAACTTACTGATGGTAGGATCAGGCTTTAGTGTTTTCAAAGCTTTCCAGATGATTCCACTTGACCATCAAAGTTATAAATCCCTGTTTAAAAGGAGACAGGTCCTAATATTTGCTGGTTCTGCTTCAGGTATAATTGCATTTCTATGCTAAGGGATTTGGGTGGCAGGAAGTAGCAAGTGCTATGGTAATATTGATGTCAAAAGACCTGGACTGCTAACTATGGTTTTTTCCCAGCTCTACCTTATTACCCAAGGGCAGTGCTGTCAGGTAAACAGCTATTTATTTCATCAGATTTTGCCATTCTCTTCTTGTTCTGGCCACTTCAGCTGGTGCCTGCATCTAGCTTTCACTTGGTTTGGATCCAGTTTTGCTTTTGTTGAATGAGTTTACTTGGCAGCTTAGCAGACATTGCAATCACTCCCAGGAATTACATTTGAAAGCAGAATCAAATCTTCATAATTTGCACTACCCTAAGATGCATCCACCCTAATGGAGGTGACTGAGCTATTTAGGCTGAACTTGAGAAGCATTCTTGGCTTGTATCCTGAGTCCTCCTAAGCCATTGGTAGTGCCACTCACCAGGTAGTGCTGGCTGACATGAGCTGATGTGCAGCCTGGAAAACAAAAGGACCCAAGTCTCTTCTTGCCCTTAGTAGTCTCAGGTACCTGTCCAAGGGAAGTTACAAAAGGAAGCCTGTATTTCTACTATGTGGAGGGAGTTTTAAGCACAGGTGCTAGGAATACGTTCATCTTATATCAAGCAATGTGTTTCTTTGTTTCTAACTGACTAGGAAATTGACTGTAAGTGTGCTGAACCTATTCACCCTTTCCCATAGCTACATCACTTGTAAGACAGTACAGCTCCTCTCATGCAGATGTGGAGTCTATTTCTCCACTCCTTGAATCTGGGTTGGTCTTCTGATCAGCTATTCCCAATAGAATTCAGTAGATGTAATGTCGTCGCAGCTCTGAACCTTCCCTCAGGAGGCTTTGCATGCTCTGCTCCCTTCTCTTAGATCTCGGAGCAGCTGAACATGAGGACCCCAGCCCAGCCATACTAGTCAGTCCACTGATATCAAGCATGCAAGGTAGCCCAGGTGTGGGTAAAGAGCGCCCATGTGACCCAACAGGATCACGTGGATCTAACCAACACCAGGAAAATTGCCCAGGTGGCCTGATGATTCACGAGCTATACTTCTTTCTCTTTTAAACCTTTGAGTTTTAGAGTTGTTTGCAAGACAGTGATAGTTAACTGATAATGGCCTCAATTATTCTGTCTTCATGAGGTAGTAGGGTGATAGCCAAGGCACTGTGACTTTAATGGAGGCTGTGCACTGTAATTGCCTGGAGATGTCAATCTTGCTGCTCTGCTTCTATTACAGACTGATGCAGGGTGGCTGCGCTCTGACTTCTGTCCTCTTATACATTTCACAAGTGGTTTTGCTGCACAGCTGGGATGAAAGGAATTCTTTGAAGGTTTTTCTTCTGAAATGACAGTGTATGATTCTCCCATAGGAGGCCCCCTTTCAGGATTGTAATCCACCACAAAGGCACATAATGAGTAAATGTCCAGACAAAGTCAGAATTGTATTAGGCCACACTGGGATTGAGGGGGCTTGGGCTTTATCCTAAAACACTGAAAGGACAGTGGGCTGTAGGCCTGGCACATGTGTGCTGGCTAGCTCCTTTCTCTTGAAGATCTATGGTGTCCAGGAGTTGTTTTTCTTCTCTTGTCTTTCTTTCTTTTATTTTGGTAATAATAGAGATTCACTGAGTATGCAAGGGAATTCGTTACATGGATTTAAGAAATTCTCCCAGAATGTACAACTGAGAATTTAGCTGTTTTCCCAGTCATGGATAAAGGGTACTGTCCGCACACTTATCATTCACCTTCTTTCTCTCATCACAAGAATTCACTGGTTTCACTGAATGCCCACAGACTACCTCTGTCTGTGTGCTACTTAGTTTCTATACCCCTCTAAAAAGAAGAGGCCTTGTACTGGAATTTACCCGACATTTGGCTTACTTGAGTCTCCTATCTCTGTGTCCTCATTACAAGCTTCTGACTGGGGACTGGGATTGGTCTAGAGGCCCAAAGCAGGTGAAAGCAGCTGTGATACACAATCCTCCTGTTCTCTATGGGCTACTCTTTCTGGAACTGTCTGAGCACAGGTTCACATAATGTAAAGGGGAGCTTGGGGTACAGTGATTCATGTATGTAATTAATAAGTTTTCTAGAAGAAACCATTATATTTGACAAATACTTCCCATGAACACATAATAACATACCAAATACATTTCTGAAATCGTTAAAATTTGCATGCAACAAATCATTGTTGATATTTTCAGCATCACTGATATGCAATTATCTAAACTGTATACATTTAACAGTATTAAATGATAGTATGTATATATGGTAACTTTCAGTCAATTGATTACCACTTAGAGTAACTTTTAAACAGTGGAA